>OX465050.1:972863-1012863 GCA_949841015.1 Aplysina aerophoba
AATTAGTGTGGTAGTTGACCCCTCTTAGTGTATATATCATTTGAACTTGTTCACCACGAAACTAAATCATAAAACTTACCAGTCGTCTGGGCACCTTCTCCCCACATCCTTCACTACAAAGCACAGGATACTCCTCACACCTCTCCAAATGGTCCTGTACAACAGAGGGAGGATACACTCAGTGATTTGTGAACACAGAGCATGAAAGGCGTACACCAAAGCATGTACAAGTTGGTGGTGTTCTGAGTGTGGTGAAAACATTACATTATTGTGTACTGTTCAATGTCATACATACACCAAACTGTCTGCTGGATACATGGCTACAGCTTGTACACATTTGATCACGTACTTCCCCTCAGAATCACCCCATTCTCTATGAACATCAACTCACCTGCAACTGATTGAAAGTCGTAACAGCTCCGCAGTAGTCACATCGGCTGGGCCTGAAGGCACACTTCCTGGTGTGCTTGTCCATGTTCTTCCTCAAGACCATCTCCTTACACTGGTCAAATGTGCACTTCACCCTCAACTGGGGGCACTGGTTTAAGTGCTCCTCGTAGTCACTGTACTTCCCCTCCCAGCTGCACCCCTCATTTGGACAGGCTACATGGAGTGTGTTCAGCTCTCTGGTTGCAGCTTTGTCTGCAAAGAACTACATAAAGCAATAGAAACAGTAGCTAGACACATGACGTAGCTATTGGATATAAAATTATTCTATATCCAAGAGTGAAAGCTTTGAAAGCTTCTCTGTAAGACACTCAGTACACACATAGCTATACAATAACCTGTAGATATTAAAGTAGCTAGATCCGCAGGTAAAACAGTCTGTGAATTTGTAATTATGGATACAGTCACTTCCGCTAAAATGGCTACCTACGAGATACCGCACGCGTCGAAGAATACAATACACTACAAACGCAGAAAACAACTACTATAAATGCGATTCAGTGCTTACCTGATCTGGTATAATCTCATCTCCACATCCTGGACACTTGATCGTTTCGCGACCACTATATGTATAGAAGAAAAGGCACGGTGCTTTGGAGCTTTTGCTGCTCCCTTACACCTGGATAGCTACACTATGCATGCGTTAGCAAAGATTATCCAAACTTCGTGACCACGTAGTTTGGATAACATTAGCTAACATACCTTTGAACCCACATCCATACGCAAATTACAGTTAGGTGTTGGAAATATATATTTAACCTATGATGGCGTCCAGCACGAACCTTAACGGGTATATAATGGCACACATAAAATTATATCCAACGATGAATCCCATTACACAGTATGGATGCGTGGATTAGTATTGGTGTCAGAGTTAGGGTTAGGGTTGATTTTTTTATTGCAGAACCTTCACTGCAGTCACCCTTATTGCAGTTGCGTATGCCTCCAGCCTGCAACCACTCACCTCCATTTCATCTTCTGCGCCAGTAGTTTCAGGCAGTTGTAGCAAGCTCTGTCGCCGCAGTAGGACTGGTACGGGATGCTCAACAGACAATTACACAGGACGCACACGAAAGCTGCAGAGTCACCGCTTCCTCCATGTCTCATTTTGGGTGGCTTTGTTCTAGCCTCCTGGAATTCCTTCTTATCAACTGCACTATGATCCATTGCACTGGTGATTAGTTAGCAAACTGTGCAAGTAAAGCACACGAGCCTACATTTATACACGGCGCATGACCTCAGGCTTTCGGCACGTCCTTATTTCGTTTCCGGTTTGCAGTTGCTTTGTAACCGGTGTGGGCGTTTGTACGTATAAAGAAGGACGCGATTTTCCCCCTTTCTTTCGCACCGAGGGGATCCGATTCCTTGCCACAGCCTACACCACGGATGGTACAGGATGTCCGTAAGTACCCACTAGGCCACTTCACGCTACGCGTGTTCGGCACGATCGATCGTGTCCGTTCTGCTTATAATTAGTCAGAGGCTCAACCCGAGTTAACACGTTCTTTTCGCAGAGCGGTACGATTGCATCAATTGATGTTGGACATGCTGTAGCTATATATGTCCTTAAGTGACGATGTAGTAATTAGCTAGACCACCTGCTGAATGTAGAAGCCAATTATACGCCAAGTAGGATCGCTGACTCAGGAGCAGACCAGGGTCACGAGGAGAATGTTCTAGCAAAATAACTAATTATACAGGTCCCACTCTCATCGACCTTGTAAAATGTTAATAGATGCTGAGTGTACTTGCCAGCTGGTGTGTGAATGTTCTAGAAATTTATACAATTTGCTAACTTCTGACACAGCTTGAAAGGGGAGTGGCAACAGGAGAAAATTCTAGAAAATTCTAGTAATTTGTATAATCCACATGTCACGTTTAAGGTACTTTTGTGATCCAGATAAATCGAGGATCTGAATAATCGAGGATTCACTGTATACCAGGACATATGTATAGGCAAAATGTAGAATTAACATGTACAGAGCATACACAGCATATATGTGTGTATATGCAAATGTGTCCCATGTACATGCAACAGCTATTGGTCACTCTGGCACTCTAGAACTGCAGTGTGTGCAAGGTCACATACCGCACCCTAGTCTTGCGTGCAGCCCTAATCTTCGGTGTCACTATTTAATAATGGTAGGATTGCTTAATAACTAGTTGTGATGCAGTAAGGTACATATATATAGGGACTCGAACAGGATAAACTTTTACATGTACACAAGTACATAATAGGCTTCACCAGTTAATGAAAACATAGACATGTCTCTTCCAGTCATGTTGCAATACCCATGTGAAACGTCCAAATCACGAGCCGTGGTCGCTTTGGTCCAACTGTAAAAAGTACATCCAGTAAACTACAAGGAATGAACACAAGACGCCAGTCCTAATGGTACTATATATGGAGAAGGTGAGACATGTATATATACAGTGTCACAGCTGATTCTATATAAATGGGTTAAGTACACTCACTAACTCACAGATGTTGAAGTACCTGTTGTATTCACTTTCATAATGGCAGAGATAACACTCTATATACACTATGACATCCCATACTGTGCAAACTGTACTTTGACGTCAGTGCTTCTCCCCATCTCACCCCTCTGTCCTTTGAAAGGAAATCCTGGGTATTCTGAGTACGTCAATAGGTGTGGTATGACCATGTGCATCCAGCCTAGTCTCATGCGCCAAACATTCCGCGGTTTATTAGGAGGTGATTGCATAATAATAAGTGCATGTGACTCTACACTTTGAATGTACGATTGTGGACGTGTTATAACTTATGAATTCTTTTGCCAGACTTCCCTTATATGGTAAAGTTAGTCTGAATGAACTACAGTATGTGCTGCTACATGCACAGGATGTAAACAGTTCATGGAGGGACTGCCCCACATACAGCTCCACAATATCATTTTATTGCAATGAATTGTCCTCCTGACACGCAGCTCTGTTCGGCTAAATGGGGGTTTACGGGGACCAATGCACAGGGCATATATACACACACTGCAAGCGTACACGTGTGTTGATTGATTAACAACAGTATACATTGTTGTTCACATGCACCAGTTAACAGGCCAGCAGTGTGTACAGTGTCACAGCTGATTCTAAATGGGTTAAGTACGCTCGCTAACTGACGGATGTTGAAGTACCTGTTGTATTCACTTTCATAATGCCAGAGATAACACTCTATACGCACTATGGCATCCCATACTGCGCAAACTGTACTTTGATGTCAGTGCTTCCCCCCATCTCACCCCTCCGTCCTTTGAAAGGAAATCCTGGGTGTTTTGAGTACATCAATAGGTGTGGTATGACCATGTGAATCTCGCCACTCAGCAAAAGTAGGCTAAAGATCTTGCACACATTGAGTGATTTCCATATTCACTGTAGCATGGGTAATTCACAATGAACGTTACTATATATATATGACAGAGATGATGTCATTTTACTTGTAACTTAAACCACATTAATTCATGGATGACTCAACTCTTCCCACATGCAAACGTCACACCTGAATGTGAAAACAGTGACTCAGTGAGACTTTCTAGTCAGGTTGGGTGTGGCACTGTGGTGGGTGGGTTGGTGGGTGTGGCTGGATGGGGTGCTGGTGGCAGGTGGGTGCAAGTGGGTGGAGTGCTGTGGTAGGTGAGTGTGGCTGGGTGGGGTACTGTGGTAGGTGAGTGTGGCTGGGTGGGGTGCTGTGGTAGGTGAGTGTGGCTGGGTGGGGTGCTGTGGTAGGTGAGTGTGGCTGGGTGGGGTGCTGTGGTAGGTGGGTGTGGCTGGGTGGGGTGCTGTGGTAGGTGAGTGTGGCTGGGTGGGGTGCTGTGGTAGGTGGGTGTGGCTGGGCGGGGTGCTGTGGTAGGTGAGTGTGGCTGGGTGGGGTGCTGTGGTAGGTGGGTGTGGCTGGGTGGGGTGCTGTGGTAGGTGGGTGTGGCTGGGCGGGGTGCTGTGGTAGGTGGGTGTGGCTGGGTGGGGTGCTGTGGCAATTGTGCATCCTGTGAACTATAATATTGGATGAAATACCTATTTAAGTAAAGGTGTTGAACGTATTGCATTCATTTTCATTATGCCAGTAGTGTACACAGCTGTGACAGCCCCTACTGGCATACTACAGACAGCAGCACTCCCCCCCCCCCCCCCCCCATCCCATCGTATCACAAAAGGAAGTTCTTCAGCGGATCAAAAGACGTAGCAAAGTAAGTGCTGGATCTCCAACACAATGGTGCCGGAAATGCTTCACATGTACATTGACTCCAGTGTGGCATATTTACAATGGATGCTACTATCAGAGAGTGCGGTAGCACTCTCTATGTAGGGATGGCACAGGGTGTTTCGTTTTCCCTATACATTGGTATATATAAAGATGTCATTTTAATTTGCAGCATAAACCACATTCATTTATGAATGACTCAACTCTTACCCAAACAGTAGCAACAGAATGTGGAAACAATGGTTCAGTGAGACCACCTTATCAGGCGGGGTGGGAGCTGGTGACTGAGTCACTGTGAGTGGAAGCTCCATCATGTAAGTATGTTAGCACATAAAATGTAGTATAATATAAAAGGGAATATAAGTATGTGGAATAGAATAAACTCTGCCTGTGAAGGTGTGTTAAAAAGAAGATTTAAATAATCACTGCACAGACTTACGTATGTACAATGAATTGACCCATGCAATGAATGTTGATAAAATTTGGGTTTACAAGATAAAATTTGGGTTTACAAAATTTAGTGTATATAGGACAGTGATTTGTTTGATTCATATACAGATGCATGGTCAGAAAGTGAGAGTGGGGAGAGGAGTAGATAGCTGTATTTGCCTATTAGCCACATAGTGCAATGCTTTTTTTTTAATGAAACAAACAGCTGATGAATAAATATTCACATATTACAAAAATAACATTGTACACACATAAAACACAGACATTATTCAAATGCCCGTCAGCGCATGTAATTACATACAATGTATATGTATAATCAGGGATAAATAAAAATGTATAATATATACAAGAGTCAATCATGTCATGGAGATGTGTGTTTCAATTCCTCAGTACCACACTTAGGTCCATCATATGTTTACCCATGGCATGATAAGGTCCAGTTGACGGAGACTGAATGCAAACTTTTAGCCTAAGTGATGTGTTCGATTCCTCGGAGGTTGATGGCACCTTTAAGGTATATGGTATCGGCACGAGCATAGCTTGGGTTCTCCAGAACAGCTAGAGAGCAGAACTGGGGACAGCCAGAAGCCACATTCATCTCGGACTTGGGCATTTGGAAGCTGCTACTGTCTTCATCTGGCTTAAAGGACTGTGTAATGTCTCGTGACACCCCATCCTGTGCCAGGAGTGATAGGGAGACGGTCTGCTTGAAGGGCCAGGGGAGGAGGGGGTCAAACTCTCCCTTCATGAGGGTTATGAAGAAGGAGACATGGGTCCCGCGACCAGACCCATCCCCGTTGAGGTAGACACGCAGACACAGCTTGTAGCCGTGCCGAGAGGTGAAGAACGGGGCACTGTAGAGGGAGACTGTCTTACCCAAGACAGCATCCCTCCTCCTCCTGGTCAGCTCCGGGATCTTCCAGATGTATATCCCACTATAGCTGGTGGCTTGCAGGGTCTGCACAGACAGGGCCAGGTCGCTGTAGTAGTCCTGGAGCTCCTTAACAGCGTGCTGTAGTTTGGTAATGGCATCCTCGGTTGCTATAGCGCGTGTCTGGGTCTCTGATTTTAGCTGTTGAACTATTGTCAAATTGTCTCCAAGTTGCCTAGTTATCTCGGTGATTCGTCCGTCAACGTGCGTTAGTGCAGTATCAACATTATGTGGCATCTTTCCGTTAGTGCCTGTAGCTCCTCCAACCTTCAGTGCTTGTGCTCCATCCTGAAGGTGCCTCCACACCATCAGCAAGTGATACTGCAGGTACTGCCCCTCATGCTCCAACAGGTCAGCTCCTGAGCCCTGCACACAAGAGCAATACACGCATGTGAAATACATGAGCGCATGCATACATGTACACACATTATGTGATGTATGGTGGATCCAAATTGTACAGTGTCCGCATGATATATAGCTTCATCCGTATACATAGCTTCATACATATACAGCATGATCTGCTGGTCTGTTTTGTAACAACTGAAGAATGCCTAAACATCTTGTTGCCAAACGAAGGACCTTATGGTACTTTGTGAGTACACACATGGCACATTCAGTGTGTGAGATAGTCTGACAGGCAGACCCTCTTGCAGCCACCATATAAAATGGCTGGAGGTGGGGCAGCTGGGTTATGTCAGACGATGTGTGGGCTTGAACTATACAGAAGAATGCTGTGACTCCACTCACCTCAAACTTGCAGCCAACTGCTTGATAACGACAAGTTCTCCTAACCATTGCACAATCTTCCTTCACATGTGTCTTCATCTGTTGAGGTTTGGGAAGTATAAAATTAATATGATGTAATAGGTTAATACATAAGGTAGCTGTAAGGTAAGGATGTGGAAGTGTAGTCAAGATGAAAGATTACTTAACCCTTTTGTGGTTAATTAGTGTGGTAGTTAACCCCTCTTAGTGTATATGTCATTTGAACTTCCACCACAAAACTAAAATCATAAAACTTACCAGTCGTCTTGGCACCTTCTCCCCACATCCTTCACTACAAAGCACAGGATACTCCTCACACATCTCCAAATGGTCCTATGCAACAGAGGGAGGATACACTCAGTGACTTGTGAACACAGAGCATGAAGGACGCACAACAAAACATGTACAAATTGGTCGTGTTTTGAGCGTGCTGATACATCACATTGTGTACTGTTCAATGTCATGTGTACAAAACTGTCCGCTGGATACATGGCTACATCTTGTGCACATTTGACCGCTCCCCATTCACTACACACATCAACTCACCTGCAACTGATTGAATGTTGTTACTGCTCCACAGTAGTCACACCGGCTGGGCCTAAAGCCACACTTCTTGGTGTGCTTGTCCATGTTCTTCCTCAGGACCATCTCCTTACACTGCTCAAATGTGCACTTCACCCTTGACTGGGGGCACTGGTTTAAGTGCTCCTCGTAGTCACCGTACTTCCCTTCCCAGCTGCACCCCTCGTTAGGACAGGCTACATGGAGTGTGTTCAGCTCTCTGGTGACAGCTTTGTCCGGAAAGAACTATATAAATTGGAAGCGTAGGCACACGTTTGAGTCTGCTTACACTTAATGCATACAATTACATACTTACAAGTGCTAGCCCCTATATATAGCTACTGAGCAGGGTATAGAGCACTTTCAAAATTGGCTACCATTATTATAATTTACCTGGTCTGGTATAATCTCCTCTCCACATCCCGGACATGTGATTGTTTCACGGCCACTAAACACAGAAGAAAAGACAAAGTGCACATGGTTGAAATGATCAATCTGTGATAATGATTATAGCGAACTACGTATGCAGTCTGACTCGCAGACCTGTCAAGGGTAAGAGCGAGATTGTGAATAAAAAACAAAAAGATTGCTTGCTACACTCACAATCGTTTGACTCACTGCTGACAGTATTTATTGTCTATAGTAACACAAATCTATACAGACGTGATTTAGTGATAAACAACACAAATAGCTATAACAAGTTCCTTCACACCCTCATGCGCCAATGATATATGTCACTGTATATATGGAGGGAGGTTGGCTAGGGGTTCCAGAGAGGGGACTTACGCAAACACTGTCCAGACGAGGACCTATGCAAACATTATAGTTATCATAGCAATGTAACAGCCCATGTAATTAGGCCACCAAACAAACAGTTTGCCAAATCTGAGTGCAAATTTGTTTTATAGGGCAGTAGGTCTGGGAACGAGACTACCTATATAGCACAGCGGTGCGCGTGTCTCGCGCCAGATGCGTGAGACTGGCTTCCGACGGCGCGAAAGACACGAACGATAGTCGTGTATATAGCTGCGCGCGCAGGTGGACAGCATGAGATCACTCACCTCCGTTTCATGTTCTGCGCCAGTATTTTCAGGCAGTTGTAGCAAGCCCTATCGCCGCAGTAGGACTGGTACGGGATGCTTAACAACCAGTTGCAAAGGACGCACAAGAAAGCTGACGAGTCGTCGCTTCCTCCATGCCTCACTTTGGGCGGCTTCGTTCTAGCCTCTTGGAATTCTTTGGTAAATGTAACGTCAGCCATTGCAGCTATAGCTAGAAAACTTTGGTAGTAGAGGTACTTTATAAGCTTGCTGGTTAATGACGTCATTGGGGTATTTCCGGTGTACCGCATATATAAAACATGGCCCTCGGGCTTCCTGGCTCCCGCTCTTCAGTCAGTGGTAGCTGATGTAGAGTGTAACGTACAGAGCCGAACTGGTAACTGCGCACAGTACAATCGTCACCTGGCGCGCGTTTATGCGCTGAGTTGAAGTGCGTCCTCCCCCTGGGAACACAGAGTTAGTTCCTACTACCATAGATACTTACCTATGGCACTACACGCGTACAGCAGTAGCTGTGTTTTAGTGGTCAGTGTGGGCGAATGTGCGCTTGTCTGTGGTCGTGTTGTGGCTACTCCCCTGGCTTGTTCAGTCGTGTGGAACATACCTATCCTAGACGCGTTGTTGTGTCTGTGGGCAACTCGAACATAATATCATAGATGGTAGAGACAGTTGTCTACTATCTATGATAATAATATTATGCTTTCAGGAGCTGTAGCTACGAATTTGACCAAAAGCATATGTGTAGGAGTAGGGGGAGAGGGGTTTGTTAAGCCATTATGAGAACAGTAAAGTGGTGAAGGACCATAAGTGTAGGGTAGGTGGCAGAAAGTTTCAATTGGTCTTCTTGTCCTTGCATCCTTCCTTTCAGCCCCACTGAACTGCCTCCTACATGTAGTACATTGATGTAATAATATTATGTTTGATGTGTTGGACATCTGGTAGCTATACTATAATTGAACACTTATCACTTAAACCTGCTGAGTGTAGAAGCTACTTAAACACCTTGCAGGGTCACTAAGGAGAAAGACTATTCTAGAAAAAGGGTATACATGTCAGCACACTTTGGTTGCAAATATTAATATGCTGAGTGTATACAACTTGCTAGTCTCACTGCAGGGTTACACTAGGTACAGGGTACACACTAATTAACCACAGACGCCTAGGAGTGAGGTTAATGTTAATTGGTTTTTGCAAAATGACTGTCCAGAACCGCATTGGACTCCCACCTCAACTCTGAACTCCGAACCCACTTTTGGCTACACAATATATAGCCTCATTGTGCCTAAGGTAAAGTCGAATGCCGTTCGTGACAACCATTTTGCAAACCCTGTTGTCTCCCGCACCAGCCCCTACCCTTTTGCATTACTGTTATTGCACAATCGCAGTTGCACAACAATTGAAACACAGAACGTAGGGGCTGGCGCTCATTACTAGCTAATGCTTGCCCCTGATGGGCATTGACCATGATTCACCAGTCAATCAGATGTCAGATCAGACACTGCATGAGCAACTCGACTGATACAAAGCTAACACTGTGCACCGGTTACTTGTGTGTACACAGCTGGGTATACGTGTGTGCATACAGTTGTCTAGGTGAAGCTATGATTTCTTAATAATTACAATATGTTGATACTTCACTTCAAATGCATCTCAAGTATAAAATGTGATTCGTTCGTTTTGTCTTAGCCAAGAGGCCATGAAGCGTAGCTGAAGCTATCTACCACATGTCTTATGCTCAAGAACCTACAAAGGCCTATATATAGATGTGGTAATGAATCAAACAGGAAACACTTTGTAGTTTTAGGAAAACCCTAGCAGCGAAATGTCCTGCTAGTGAGTAATATTAACAGTTGTGTTGTTGCTCCTCAATTTGCTATCGGTACGCATGTACACTTGCAGCCATGGTGCAATGCCCATGAAATGTCCAATGTGTCCAAATCATGAATTGGAATTAACAAAATTTGTGAAGGATCTGTGTTAGCCGTAAACTAGAGTGTACACAGTTCTCACTCACAGTGTGACGTCAACTGTGTCATGCACAGCTTCATCGTCATCTTAAAACAGATTACGTATCTCAACTTAACGGACGTTGAAAGTTTTTATAATGCCAGTAGTGTACAGATATGTACGTTAACTAGAGGATGTTGAAAATATTGCATTCATTTTCATAATGCCAGTAGTGTACACTGTCACAGCTCAAACTGTCCACTACAGACAGCAGTACTTCCCCCCATCCCATCCCAGCTCGTATCACAAAAGGAAGTTCTCAGGCGGATCAACAGATGTTGCAAAGTAAGTGCCGTATCTCCAACACAATGGTGTGCAAATGGTTCACATCGACTCCAGTGCGGGCTAGCCAGAACGGACGCTACTATATAAAGAGATGATGTCGTGTTATATCGCCACCTAAACAACATTAACTCGTGAATGACTCAACTCTTCCCACACCCAAACAGTAGCAACAGAATGTGGAAACAGTGACTCAGTGGGACCACCTTGTCAGGCTGGGTGTGGCTTGTGGGGTGCTAGTGGCTGAGTCACTGTGGGTGGAAGCTCCCTCCTGCTAAGTTTGTTAGTGTAAACATAAAATTATGTGCATGTTGACAGAACGTAAGTGAAGGGTTCAGCCACACAACAGGCACACATGAATTTGCGTCTGTAATGGTTCACCGAGGCCTGACACAAGGAACGTACATATCCTCTCCAGTATGCTCTGCTGTAACTGACTTTGCAAAGTAATGCAAGTTTTGGCTCTGACCAAGCTGAGGAGGTCGGGCGCTGCTTGCTTTCTGCCACAGAGAAAATCTTGACTCGTTTACACATGTACCCAGAGAGATGTCTCTGGTTCGACACTCCATTGGTATTCCAAATGTGAGTCACACAGCTATTTCCAGAAACGTACCTGTGTGGTATCCTGGCACATTTGCCGTTCAGGAAATATCTTGCAACATGTGAACACAGAGGTAACACCAACAATACAATGGAATGGACTGAAAGGAATGCACTAAGCTAAACTCAGTGAACACATGCACTACAGGTAACCAACCAGTTCGTGAGTCTACTGCAGTGGCAACTGCTAGACCTTGCGCAGCACAAGCTTAAATACAAGCTGAATATGGTCAATATGATGTATACAGTGGACCCAGCTATGCAGTATGACATGTACATGTACCATGAATAATGTTATAGCTGTCACTTAGGTATGCATGTGCACATGTGTGGCGGTGGTTGTACATACGTATGTGGTGGTAATACATTTATGTGTGCAGTACACAATATACTTACAATACACATCGTGTGTACACTAGACAATTTGTATTACACTTATGAGGGGTAGCAATTGACCTGTACCAAACACCTCAGCTACCTGCCCTCACCTTTGAGTGGGGTAGACTGACCTTAGATCACCCCACCGCTGACCTTACACTGCATGTGTGATCGAGTTTGCATGCCTAAACCACATGCACAGGATGTGTGACAGTCACACGTTTGCATAACAAACCACAGTGTGTATACAGTAGGAAATGACAACCCCTTGATTACTAATTATAAGAATGATGTCATGTGAATAGAATGTATACATAGCATCCTCCCCTAAGAGTCACTATAGCAATGTATACAATGTGGAACTACATTTGTGTTGAGATCACAAAGCGTATAGTGCCTGTTCTAATATGCTATTCTAGTATCCATAGAGCACTGCCAGACTTGTAGACATGAGCTTTAAATGGTTCTGAAGTAACTGCTGCCTTCCTAGGTGATGTTAAGGTGATACATTCCATTCACCATCCTGTTATTTTGACTGTTTGCCAGCTATGCACCTCTAGAATTGGGATGGTATAGGGTATATGGTATAAGGGTTACAGCTCCATATATAGCCCCCTACACACCTGGCATGTCCTTGAACGTGATATCCTTTCTATTCTTCTGTTACGTATGTAGTTGCAGTAGCTGTTCAGGAGGAAGTGCTGCGGTGACCTGCCCATGTTCATGAGTCATGTGGTAGGCATGGAATGTTAGTTAAGTGGCTTGTGTATTTACCACTTCCTGTGTTGGTCAAGCTCCAGAAGGTGTTCACTCTATATATGGGTACTGTGTATACACTCTGCAGTTTAGCCCCATTAGGTGATGCATGCTGTAACCACAAACATGCATTATGCAACGTGGCAATGCTGCCACTCCCAAAAGGTGAGAGGTGGTATACAGAAATAGTAACAGCATGACAGGGCTGGGCCAGAATAGTAACATTTCTTCTACTGCAGTATCTGGGCAATGACTAACCATGGTTTGGGAATGGGAAGTGATTGTAGAATACCAGCCACTGTAACCGTGAGGTGATATCGCTAGTGCTGTAGAGATTCATTGCTGTGTAGTATCGAAGATGATAGCTAGGAGCTATTGGCACAGTTCAGAGCAGGAAAGCGTCCAATATACAAGACATTTCGGCCCATAAACAACTGATGAAGATCTACGGATCGAAAAGCCTCATATTGTTTTCCTGCTGTTAGCTGTCTGCTCCAATAGCTACTATTATCATCATGCGGTGATGTTATAGAGACTCAATGCTATGTGCTGTAGAATATCAAAGGGGATGTTGCAAGCTGGTGACGTAGCAGGTGCAGAAAAGGCGCAGGACATTCAGCTATGAAGGTCTTAAAGAGGGAAGTTCAAACTTCTGGCATAAAATGATGATTTACATACGTAATAACAGTCTATATTATCAGCATATATCAGATGATGGCCTTCACGGCCTGCACTGTGCCCAGGCTGGTGGTACAGACGCAATGGTAGCCTAAACAGGTGTTGAATAGCTTTCCGGGAAGTGAAAACAAAAGGATGGTTCAATTGAAATGGAGTGCAACCTGGTGAGTCAGCACATCACTACGGGCTACCACATTCACCCTCCCAGTCACATGCACATTGAGATGCTTGCACCACACCTTGTGTACTTCAGGCCTAAAGTCATAAGGCCACTTAGCTAGCACTTAGCAAATTATCAGTGTCACATGCAAGATGACAGCACATACAGAAATAGTAACAGTAAGTGAGTCAGCTGATGAGGGTGTCGCATTGTAATGACAGTCAGTCGTGCACACCCAGTCAGCATTAGCACAATGGACACTGGGCAAGTACCACCACCAGTTGCAAGTGGTTTCATCACCAGCCTATTTCCGACTGCCATTTTGTATCTCAGTTGATTGTAAAATGGCAGCCGGAATTTTGCTGGGGATGGGATTAACCACCAACACTGCACCTCACACTCCTCACAGGTCCCACAAGGCTATGTACGCTTATCTTGCATAGGGCTGAGTGAACGTTTCGTACACATGTCTATTACAGGGCTTAGCGTAAGACTACTGATTATTGAATCAGCCAGTGAGATCGAAGGATGCCACGTGGACTTTGTACATAGCACGTGAAGTTTAAGTGGAATGATGCAAGAGGTGATTCTTGCATCATGATGGGTTCAGACTGTCTGGACAAAGAGTCTCCATCAGAGAATGCTGCAGGGAATTCCCTTCAGCGGCCATGACATAATTCTGGCGTGCTTCTATTTATGTGGGTGTATTACCAAACATGAAACACGTTGCATTGCATAATCCCATCCTAATGTGTTGCACAATATTGTCACAATTTACATACTGTGTTTCATCAGTTGCCACATTCCACACTTGTTCCAACTCAACATATGATTGTGTAAGCACACACATCACCACCAAACGTTGAAACGTTGTGGCCACATCTGCGTAGGTATATGCGCATGTGATAGAGACTCGTTGCTTAGTGCTGACCAGAAGTCAATTCCGTACTATCAAGCAACTCACTGTGTGTAGCAGGCAATAGAGCAATTTGGATAGGATGTGTCGGTCTTCAACAGTAGAACTGGCAATAGTCAAATAGTCACGTCGGTACAATCAATCCATTGATATTGTGCGTACATGATGGCAGTGTGCTTTGAAAGAAACTCTGTTGTATGGCTTGGTGTGGTGAACACTCACACAGAATGCTCTCTATGGCTTCTCACACCCACATGGTCTGTATGCATCCTAAGGCCTTCTAGACACTTCAGGGTCATGAACCCTTCAAACTGCCCAACTGGTGCATACATCACCCCTTCTGGTAAGTGATGACTGGGGAGGGCTAGCCCACATTGAACTTTGTACATTGACCCCCATCTAGAAAGATATGAAATGAGAAGGAAGTACAAAGGTCATGAATCACATCTTCAAAGGTACAAAAGTGTAATTAAATTCATTGAACCAGACACCAATGCATGTCTAATAGATTTTATCATAATTGTGAGCTGCACACACACACTCATCAACACATGTCCATTAACCCTTACCTAGTGATCAGTGAGCCACCTGACTCAGCAGTCTGTGAATTGACATGCTGCAGTACTTAATAACAGTGCATGCAGTGTAATATAATAACAATTATATATAGTTCCTACCATACGTACTGTTCACCCACCAATTGAAGAAACTCAAGAGGTAGGGCAAGGCTGAGGCAGACGCCTGGTCAAACAATCTATAATTACGCATACGTACAGTGACCCTGTAAAAACACCTTGCAGCTTAGTCTAGCGTGCTAGCCCAGCTCCACCTCAGGTCGTTTACAACACAGACAGAGAAGTGGGTTATCTCAACCTATGTTCTATGAGGACTCAGCCTATGTCCATATATGGAAGTAAGCTAGATCATTGCATTACATCACAATATCAGCTGAGGTGCACACATACATACATCAGGAGAGAGTGTGATGTGTGGTGATGATGTCATAAGGGCAGACATCAGGCACATACTTGCATGTAGGTTAAATTTCTGAAATACCTGTTGGTAAAATTGTATCTGGTTAGACGTCCCTTCAATAAGGGGAATTCCCCATACATCAATCTGTTCTGATGTGGCAAGTGCATGCAGTGCATATATATACGGTGTGTTACCACGTATGCAGAATCAGGTAACCACAAACACTTGTGCATTCAGCAGCTACTGTGTGTGTGGCTAGTGGGTCTGTGTAATAGTGTGCCCAGTAGCTATGCCCAATGTGGGAAGGGCTGTCAGTTAGATGACAAACACCTTCACAGTAGTTCAGCAGTTTGCACTGTCCTACATGGCATTGTGCTGTCATGCGCATTTTGTCCAGGAGCCACATGGGGAAGAGATGACCAGGTGTGAGGCTGTGGCTGCAACATCCTCAGCTAAGTTGCTTCGTCACGTTCTAGTCCATTTCACAGCTATTTCATTTGAATGGCTGGGTTTCCTAAATGTGCCTCTGAGCATGACCAGAGCCAACTACGTAACTTTCAACTTTCATTAGGAAACCATGTGATCATGAGTGCACCAGCACATAAGAAGACTATTATGCATCAGGATATAACAGCACACCTACCACTTATGTACCTATGTATGTATATAGTCATGCTGAAACCTTACATGTGCACTATACCTGGGCCTGCCTATGTACATTATATGTATATACCTAATGTGTTGCTGTGTGAGATTGAAACATGGGGAAATACATGGCACATACACACACATGACAAGATACAAGATGTTCGCTTCAGTGCACACAGGGGAAAGCCCCCAAGAGGGTCCCTCACTGCAGTATATATTGCCAGTATAGAAATTGCACTACACGCATACGCACATTAATACAAGTGTCAGCAAACAGTGGCCTTGTGTTAGAGTACAGCTGTTTGTGTCGAGGCACACGTCAGCTGGGCAGTGTCACATTCTGATACTGTTTGAGGTGCCATAAGCCTCGTTGATGATGTTGAAGAAGGTTGTTGCTCAATAGCACATGTCATGGTGTGTCTAGGCCCTGCAGCTGGTTAAATGGACAGCACTGCAGACGTCCTAAGATGGTAAAAAACTCAAACAAGAATCCTTAAGTATATATTTGTGAGATCATGAAACCACAAAACTGGTAAACTCCAAAGTATGTCCATTTGAAGGCAATGGTCATACATGCCCAAAAAAAGGATGACTGTAGCTAGGCAACCACAAAACCAACAACCCCCTCCCCCCCCACACAATCTATGAATATGGTTAAGCTCATGAATGTACATGTAAGGTAAAGTCTGTAAGAGCAGTCACCTGCTAAGTGTTTCCTGTTTGGTAGACTGGGGAATGTAGCAACACAAAAATCAGACACTATTGAAGCCTATTCTCGATTTGGTACAATTTGCTATTGCTCAATAAACTTTGCCCCTCAAGTCTATTCGCATTTGATATGATACATATACATTACATATATTTGGTGTTGTGTGCGAGTGTGTGTGTGTGTGTGTGTGTGTGAGTGTGTGTGTGTGTGTGTGTGTGTGTGTGTGTGTGTGTGTGTGTGTGTGAGTGTGTGTGTGTGTGTGTGTGTGTGTGTGTGTGTGAGTGTGTGCATGCTCAAAATATGTGTTTCTGCATATTTTAGTACACTATGCATGCACGAATTCGTGAGCATGAGTGTTCCAGTGTACAACAGTACAGTACATGTACTGTACTGTACGTACCTTGTGTGTGTGACTGAGGGTGTCACAATACTAAATTACATACCAGAGCAGACACATAGCAGATCACGAGGCATCTACCTCACTACTCACGTCTATTGTTAGTAGCGAAATGTAGACATGTGAACATCATCTGTTAAGTATGCACATTCCACCACCAGTCATTAACACACGTCAGTCCAGATGATCGGTCCCATGGTGCTGTGTATGTACATACGTACATCATGTGTGCATTCCATCACTCACATGATACCGTATGTCACATGATACGTCACATGGTGTTGAGTAGGTACATACATACATACAATGGTGCCATGCCGTGTACCTTCATGACACGTATACACTTTTCATATGTGGAAGGTGTCCCATGTTCCCTAACAGAGATGGGTGAGGAGGTCTCTAGCGGAGATGATAGGTCGAGTGCACATGTGAGCACTACAGCATGACCTACAATGGATGGGAAGGGAGGCAGCAGAGGACACACCTGTCAGAGCATGCTCAGTGCTGCAAGGCCATCACCACATGCATACTGGGGGTTACACACAGTTCAGTGTTGCAAGTGGTGGCATGTTGCTGAGCAGTAGTTGATGCTTTCAGATTACACAGAACATTGGAAAGTTGTACAGAGGGATTATTCATGATGTCATCACAAATCAACTATGAATTTACGACTTTCAGTAGTTTTGTGTGTCCAATGTTCATACATACATCAATTCACTATGAATACTATTATCTGCAAGGCATCCGCATTAACCACGCAATACTCCCACCTTAATCACAGAAGGGCTATGCATCACAAATGCTATTGGCCACTATGAACATATAAGTACACTCAGATACTACTACCAGCTCACAAACAATACCACACAAGTATAAGTATAGTGAGCATAGCTAGTCATTGTCTCCACTCTGTGACCCTTGGTCATGTGATCCGTGATCAGCCTGATCATGCCACATGGATCCCATAATCACAGCTAAAGAAGGTTAACTGGTTTCCTCAAAACACACCTTTCCTGTCACAGGGCAAGCAGACCTCCTGTTAGCACAACACATCAATCTAACCATATCTAAGCTATGAATATATGTTATTGAGCACTTGTGTTGTGTAAGTGCATATGGTGGAGATGATACATAGAAAAGTGGGGTTGGGTGGGGGCTCTCGTGAGACACCCACTATAGCGAACTACCCACATGAAATGGTTTAACGCTTGTCATAGATGTTTTCAGATAGCACAAGTGCCAATGACCAAGTGTTGCTGCAGGGGACTTCCCCATCTGATAAGCCAGCATGGTATATATATGTATATATACACCACAGCTGTCTACAGTGTGCTTGCAGCTGTGAGCAACCAGACAGCTGTTCCAACATAGCCAGAATGAGTAGACTACATAAGATCACCATATTTAGACTTCTTCCCACGAGAGAGTGGCTGATAACATCAGTGCAAGATTAGGGACAGTGTACATCACCTAATCAGGCAATTCTACTGAGGCACATCATTAGGTCACACAAGTGTCACAGACTTTGCCCTCAGGCGTTGCTAGACAGCACTTGCCTACCCTCAGAAGAAATGGGTCTTGTACCCTCTCTCAGCAGAGACTTGCATGTCCTACAGTATTATAATATCCACTGCACAAAGAACGCAAAGCCATACATGTCCATGTACATATGTACATGGACGCAAAAGACTGCCATTGCTTGAATACAAAAAGATGAGCCAGAAAACAGTGTTATACATATGTAGAGAGAGGAAAGACCGGAGCATGAGCTAGTCTAGATCTTTCATAGCCAGACCGCTGTCACCAGGAGGGTGAAAGCAGTCTGGCTACACGAGACCACATGCACATGAGCATGCTGGCAGTGAAAGATCAAACAGCTGGGGAGTCTGCCCACACATGTACAGTATATTGAGAGTTCAGTTGACCTTTACTAAACACCCCATGCTCCACTCCTCAGTTACCCCACCCTTGGGTGTGACCGTCTGACCACCCCACTGCATGTGGTTTGCATGTTATAAATAGCTACATATGCACCTGGTGGCTATTTTAAGAATGATGTCATGCATTAGTGTGGTATGCATACACTGGCTGCATGTCTAATGTGGAAGTACTGTTGCCAGGAAACCAGTGAGCATGGTAGCTATGTAGTGTCTGTTCTAACCTTGCATTTTCCCTAGCAACACTTACCCACACTAGCACAGCTGAGCTACGGCCACCAATAAAGTAGATGTTGCACTTCTCATTTCCTAGGCAATGGCATGTGTAGGTTGACATCAAACATCCTATCCGTCCATGGTGTCTGTGTCTCAGATTGCCCGCTATGTACCTCTAGGATGATGACAATGGTGTATATATATAAAGTGAACACATGCAGTCTCTAAATAGGAAGAAGTGTCCTTAGGAGGCAAAGTCTTGTTGTTCTTCTGTTGGTGGTGCTCTGTGCTGAATTACGTAGCACTTCTGCTGGCCCCATCACCACTGTACACTGCACATGTTGGAGATCACACTTTGGTCTACACCACTCCATATAGTATGTACACAGGGTCACCACAAGACAAGGGTTACAACTGCATGTTTGCATGCAGTTCTTCACCCGATATACATATGTTATATGTTATGTGTTCACCATGCATGTCTACCAAGAGTTGAGCTAGTCTCGTACAACAGACTGTTATCCAATCACAGAGGGGAGAAACAGGGCAGACGTTCCTCCACCCCTGTAGTTACATAACTGGCGTGTGAGACTACTGTCGAGCACCAGTGCAAGAGACCCTATCAGAGGTTATCGTAATACGCACATGCACAGCCTGGAAATCCCAAGATGGTTATAAACACTTCATGAATATTGTGCAATGTACGGTGTGCTGTGAATTCTTTGATCTTAGGTTGGAAGTAAATTACCCAAGACCAACTCATCAGTTTGCCGCACAGCACTTCACACTGATGCCCTATGCTGCAAGCACTATACTATACCAGCAAGATTGTGATTTGTACCAATATTTTGTGTGTACCTATATATATAAAGTCTAATTTCAAGGGACTCAATTTTGACAAATTCCATGACTGGTTGGGGTGTTAGGCAGCAAAGCCATTGAGGCATACACACAGCTATACATGTCTATTTCTGGACCGAAAGTATACCTGGGGGACAGCCCCCTTGTAGTTCCCCTGTACATACATAATACTTCTGTTCTGTACATGCTCTGGGCCATGGCATCCTTGACCATAATAAGTACACTATATATCCAAATACAGCACTTCTACTGATACTGTTACAGGTGCTCTCATTCATTAGTGACATTATATTGTTTGCATGGAATGTGATTGTGTAACCACAACATCCTGGTCAAACCCCAGAGCATGCACCTTCAGCAGTGCTTATGCACTGCAGTCTAACCACAGTAGCTGATGCATGCAGTAACCCCAAACATACACTGCATTATGCAAGGTGGTCATGCTGCCCTCCCAAAAGGTGAGAGTGCTACAGAAATAGTACTAACAGAATGACATCATAACAACAAAAATGAAAGTATGAGACTTAAGAGTGTGTTTCAGTTTCAGGCAGTCAAATAAAGTTACTAATCTTTACAGGTACTAATTTTAGCAAATTTAGCAAGCAATGCCGTAATCATTCAAATTTGTACCCGCTAAATGGAGTGGTCAGATTACCTATGGTTCTGTAATCTTCCAAAATTGCGAACTTTAATACACACAGTAATCAAAACAATGCAAACTATTAAAATTTGTACCCGCCAAATTCAGCCTATTCAAATTGCCAAATATAGTATGTGTTAAAATTAGTAGCCTTAATCACTAACACTAGCAAGTGCAATGGGATTTAGCAAATTGCTACATGTGGATGCTTTCTCCTACTATATACAACTATTTACTAACTACACATTCTCCCTAAAAGTCACATGCACATTCACCCCCTCAGCCCACTCTGGTAGTGGGGACAACTCAGTGCTTGTGTCTTAGGAGAGGTACTAAACACTTAGCAAAGTACACTGTCACATGACAGTGCATACATACCACATTAATAGTAACAATAGAAGGTCAGCCAATGGTGCCATGTGTCAAAGTAGTCAGGCGTAGTGGACCCTCCCCCCTAGCAGAGGAAGGGTTGGCTAAACACACGATGGCCTAGTGCCAAGCATGACACAGGTAGCAGCCAGTCTTGCACCACCACCACCAACAACAACACAGCACCTCACACTTTCACAGGTCCAACTTGGCACTTGACACTGCTAGAGTCATCATTAGTGTAATGCCTGTGCTGGCCGGGTTAGTCTTGATTGAACACTGCATACTGCAGGCTCAGATTGACAGTCTGGAGCAGTGACTTCTTGCTACCTTGAACGCTTGCTGCCTATATGCCATCGCAGGTGACATGAGACATACAATGGCATTTCCAATAATGTACGTACGTAATCATGTGATTGCTTGCAGTGTGCAATGTGCGTCCAGCTGGACGATAACCCTGAACAGCATGGTACAGTAAGTATGTCAACGACCAGGCTATAATCCTACCCCTAACCCCTAAAGAATGAGTAATGAGTAAGTGGACACATGGCCAATGAAGATGCCTATGCAAGAGGTTGTCTGTATGGGCAGCCAGCCAGACAAGCAGTCTCCATTAAACAATTCAACAGGTCAGCAGCCACACATATACTGTACATATTTGATGATGTAATCACTGTTGCATCATCATTGGACAATACTTAATATCTACATTTTACAGTCCCAGTGGTAGGGTACACATGCAATACGTACATGGTACGTACACGTGCAATGGTACCCGTGCAATGGTACCCGTGCAATACATGGTACACATGCAATACATAGTACACGTGCAATATCTGCTGAAGCACCTTAGACTCCATGTGTAAACACACACGTACACACCCTTCCTACAACCTACGTACGATGGGCAATTGTGATTGCCGAGTGCAGGCATGGACAGACATGATTGTTACCCCATTGCCCAAGCAATATTGACTCTATGTCTTGTTAATGTGCATGCTGCATAATTACAATATTTATGTTAGTCTAGTGTTCCCTATAAATCCCTCTAAGAAAAAGCAAGACATAATTGTCCATTAATTCAAAATATGGAGTCAAAGTTCACAATGACATGGTCCACATGTACCATATACCACAGTACTGTGTCTGATGATTACGTCCATTACCAGTGCAGCAATTTGAAACGGAGTTTGGTCCAATGAAAGAAAGCTCACAGACCGTATAGACTTGTAAGATATACTCATACGTAGAAATGCACAAATGCCTATATACCCCGGCCTAATGCTAAGAATCTGGGGACTACTGTGAAGTCGTATATGCCCGAATGACTTAGGCATCACTGCATAGTTTGCTTTGTTGATGTACTTTCAAGGCCATTGCTGACAGCAAAGAGATACCATGCTGACACTGTGTTTTGGCCACGGTGCCTCTGTCTACAGCACCAGTAAGTTTGATTGTGCTTGCCAAAGTGCATACCCCAAAATGACGCTACCTCGATGTCTTCGAGCGGGTCTACACTGTGTTCATTACAAGGTGCCTTACAACTTCATTCCTTTAGAAGAGCGTCAATCAGTAGTCATGGGGGAAAAATCGTTTTAACTATTTTGCTGATTTGCACCCAAAATTACAGCTTCCAAAAATTAAGTTTTGTATGTACAGTATAACTATTACAAGACGACATCAGGGTCATTATCCCTATTACGTTTTGCCCCAAGTTCATAACCCTTTGAACAAAGGCTTTGAGGTTAATTGACCATACAATTGTACTGACTGAGACACTAGCTGTACCTAGGGGTTTCCCCTAAGTATGTGCACCATCTGATGCAACTGAGGTACGTACTATGTACTTCCCAACCTTGCTGCACACCAGGTCCACAGAACAATAGGCTAATCAAAAGTGCATTCAAATCAGGACTTTCACCTAACACATACCTTCATGATGTCACAGGGTTCCCCATTGACCTTGGAATCCCCCAGACAAGGAAGTACATAGGTATAAAGGTCATAGACTGGGTGCGCTATTACACCTTCAAAATGTAACAGGATGCACAAAACCCAAAAGAATGTGCTATGTAAACATTTATTAGACTGTATACTGCAGCTAACATAGACAGGGCAAAAGGGTCAAAATGCATTCAAATGGGAGACTTATAATTAATGACCTTATGACCCTGATCTGCCCTTAGTACCAGGTCATGCCACCATGTATTCCCATATATGGTAGCATCCAGCTCATTACATTACATCAGAACATCACCTCACATGCACTGCATGTATAGTGTGGTGTAGGGTCAGTGACCTCACGGGTGCACGACATCATACCTACATCATAAGGTGCATGCAGGTGGAATATTTACATTGATAAGATACCCTGGTCAGTTCAGCATGACTGGTCAATGTGAGGAACCATGTCAGACACTCTGAATAAGAGAAGGACCTCATCAGGTGCATCAGCATGCAGATCTGCTGGCTAGCCTTAACACCCTACTTATGTATTGTATGTATGTATGTACGTATGCATGTATGTATGTACGTACAGTATGTATGTATGTATGTATGTGTGTATGCACGAATATGTAGATGTACGTATGTGTGTATGTATGTATGCACGTACGTATGAATGTATGTATCAGACGTCACGGTAGTGACATCTATTTAGGAATGTCCTCGATTCAAAATGGCGGCTCCTATCTATAGTATTAGCGTATCGGTAAAAGTAGCGAAACAGTAGCGAACTGGAACAATTAAAGGCCATGGATAGGCTTACTTCAAGGTGCAAAGTGCAACAATAGCCTGCCTATATACCTAACGTGTTACTGTATGAGATTGCAAACATGGGGAAATACATGACACATACACACACATGACAAGATACAAGATGTTCGCATCAATGCACACAAGGGAAAGCCCCCCAGAGAGTCCCTCAATGCATTATATACTGCCAATACAGAAGTAGCACTACATGCATAAGCACATTAATACAAGTGTGAGCAAACAGTGGACTTGCGTTAGAGTACAGCTTCTGCCAATTAAACCACACCCTTCCTGTCACAGGGCCAGCACATGGTGCATATGTGGCACAACATCAATCAAACCACATGTAAGCTATGAATATAGTTAATTGACACATGACTCTTGCAGTCATGTTCCTGCACACACACTCTTGCACACAGCTCCTCACCATACAGGGGGCTCCTGACCTGGGGCCATCTGACTGGGTTCATTCTGGGAGGGAGAGGTTGTGAAATCTAAAAGCATCATCTCATTGGAACTGCACCCAATGGTGGTGCAAGGGAAATGCATGTACCTAATGTTGATGGTCAGGTGTGATGTATTTCAGGCAAGGGACAGTCCCAGGGACAGTCCCAATATCCACTCTTAAAGAGCAGCATGCCACAGCGACAAATTTAATGGGGTGAATGCTTGTTTCCTGTTGACCCATCCTCTAGCAGTCATTGATTGATGTTGAACTGCATAACTGGCAATTCTGGAAACTACAGTAACAGATGGCTAATTCCCAAATGGAATTCCTACAAAAGTCCCCAGTGAAAGGTAGATGCGCATATATGGCATGGTCAATAGGTGAGGCATTTGTACATTGTTAGTTACGTAGTTACAAAAGTCACATAGTGTCACAATGTGGACAAAAGGATTGTGTCCTCGGCAATACGGTGCAGTGTAATGCAACAGTGTGTGTGTGTGTGTGTGTGTGTGTGTGTGTGTGTGTGTGTGTGTGTGTGTGTGGTGTGTGTGTGTGTGTGTGTGTGTGTGGTGTGTGTGTGGTGTGTGAGTGTGAGTGTGTGTGTGTGTGCATGTGTGTTTGTGTGTGTGTGTGTGTGCGCATGTGCGTGTGTGTGGTGTGTGTGTGCATGTGTGTGTTTGTGTGTGTGTTTGTGTGTGTGGTGTGTGTGTGTGTGTGTGCATGTGTGTGTGTGTGTGGTGTGTGAGTGTGTGCGTGTGTGTGTGTGGTGTGTGTGGTGTGTGTGTGCATGTGTGTGTGTTTGTGTGTGTGTGTATGTGTGGTGTGTGTGTGTGTGTGCATGTGTGTTTGTGGTGTGTGTGTGCGTGTGTGGTGTGTGTGTGTGTGTGTGGTGTGTGTGTGTGTGTGTGTGTGTGTGTGTGCATGTATGTGTGTGTGTGTGTGTGTGTGTGTGTGTGTGTGTGTGTGTGTGTGTGTGTGTGTGTGTGCGTGTGTGCGTGCATGTGTGGGCTTGTATGTGCATGGTATGTATCTACAGGGCACAGGGTGGCATGGAGCAGACAACCGAAGTACAATTAAGTGGTAGGCTAGCAGCAGCAGATAAAGCCTGTATTGTAATTAAGCAGGAGGAAGAGAGGAGGGATGATGGGACCACTGGCTTAGCGAGCAGTGGCTACGTCAGCCATATTAAAGGTGAATATGTGGTAATTCAGTATAGTTCACTGATCAGACAACCTGACTGTATGAAGGACTAAAGTGCTTCCGCAGTAGTCATGTCAGCATCTCCCCAAAGGAAGTTGCTATTAATCATAATTGACCCCAATGCAGAATGATTGATTACTGCGTGACAGGGGAATTCGGCATTGTGTGCGTAGATCCTTAGTCACACATTTCAAATTTGACAAATTCACATCTTCACTTCATACACCATCCCACCTGTAGACAGTCTGAAGGCATAAGGCAGCAAACTCGTGAGTGTACAAAATCTCTGTGGACGTTAGGGGGTGCTCCATCGAGACACCCACTATACATACATGTTTGACAATGCTTGTCAAGATGTTCTTAGATAGCACACGTGCCAGTGACCAGTCTTGCAGGGGACTTCCCCAGCTGTGAGCCATAAAAGAACTGATAAGCCAGACATGGTACACCACAGCTAGTCTGATAGTGTGATTGCAGCTGTGAGCAACCAGACAGCTGGTCCACCAAGCAGCTGGTCCACCATAACCAGACTATGACACCATGATTCTTCCCATGAGTGAGTAGCTGATTACATTAGTACAAGCCCAGGTCAGTGTTCTTTCTCACCCAATAAGGCAATTTCAACCAAGAGACTCCAACCAATCACATTACAGTCTTTACAAGGCTATCAGACAGACCCTTGCCACCAAACCTCACACCAAATAGCCTAAAATATGAGGATACTCACCACCAGGGATATGTAATCTTTCATCTCCCTTGGGGAATGCCCCTGAAATCATAAGGTCCTGCAAGTGGCACAGACTTTGCCCTCGGCAGTTGCTAGGCTTGTTGAGAGCACAGCCTGCCCCTCAGAAGAAATGGGTCTTGTATCCCCTAGCTCTCAGCAGAGACATGCATGGCCTACCACATAAAATGCATAAAACATAAAACGCAAAGCCACACATTTCTATGCACACAAAAGACCGATACTGTTTGAATACAAAAAGGTGAACCAGAAAACAGGATTATGTATAGAGAGGGGAAAGACTGGAGCATGAGCCAGTCTTGCATAGCCAGACCGTTTTCACCAAGAGGGTCAAAACAGTCTGACAATGCGAAACTAAGCATGAGCAGGCTGGCATGTGAGAGATCAGACAGATGTCTGGGGAGTCTGCCCACACATGTATATTGAAATATAACACTATACAGCAACATAAGATACAGGTCTAGACATAACACGTTTGTCAAAATAGTTGCATAGCATGTTCATGTGTCACTGCATAGTCACTGCATGCCATGTGCAGAGTCACTGTCTGGTAGCTAACTTGCTGACAAACCTTACCACGTGTAGTTACATCATCTTCAGCGCATGGCACTTCTATCGTGGCACCGAGTACAACGGACACGTCAGTCCGAACACGCACACTGCAGTCACACACCAACAGACACATGCCAAGAAGCTTCGGCATCAGCCTTGTTTCGCGTTAATCACCGTTTCATTTCTCGTTTGTTTGTTTTGAAGACGTTGCCCTGGCGAGGCGTGATAGATAGATGTGTAGACTGTGGACCACAGGCATGAGTGTTCTTCGGCATGGCTGTAGCGGAACAACCTATTACGTGAGCTCTTCCTCCCCAACCAGAGCTGATGACAGTGTGAACACAGTCAGTTCAAGACCGACTGGCGCGGATGAGAATCGCCCCTTCGTTCGACACTCCCCTCCCTGTTTAAGACGCGAAGCGGTGTCGCCTCTAGTCATATTTGAGGTCGTCTTGTTAGTGCTGTGTGCGATATGTGCCGTCTTGTCGTGGCAGATGAGACGGAACGAGGAAAAGGAGCTGGCAACAGGTGAATATGTAGTAATGTCAACACATGGAGGTGTAACTTCTAAACTGGGGAACGTGTGTGTGTGTGCGGGGTGAATGCATTTGCCTGTTCTTGCATGGGCCTTGTATATATATATGGAGAGGTGTGTGTGTGTGTGTGTGTGTGTGTGTGTGTGTGTGTGTGTGTGTGTGTGTGTGTGTGTGTGTGTGTGTGTGTGTGTGTGTGTGTGTGTGTGTGTGTGTGTGTGTGTGTGTGTGTGTGTGTGTGTGTGTGTGTGTGTGTGTGTGTGTGTGTGTGATGTGTGTGTGTGTTTGGATGTGTCGCATGGTGTGTGTACGTAGTGTGATATATGTCTGTGTATTGTGTTTGTACATACATGTACATATGTTCAAATTTGCCGGTGTACAATACATGTTGATACCAAGAAGGCCTCTTCGAGCAGGTGGCTGCTTACGTAAGACCATACCCATGTTCCTTGGTGCACCACTCAGTTGAACAGTCCCTTAAGCCAGGATATACCCGGTGGATACAAATATCCCTTCATGGTTTGCACGCTTGTGTGTTAGCCAACCTTGTTGGGTACAGGTTGTTCTCATTTAAAATTAGTCACTCTCAAGTTCATTCAGTTTAAATACTCATTTTACTAATCATAATGAACACCACTGAATGTGTGTGAATGGAAACCACTTAGTCTCGTAAACCAGACCCCATCTGTCTGCCGGACATATATCTATTCATGATGTCATAGTCAGCAGACGCCATGCGTGGGATCCCATTCAAGACTAGAAATCACTGCAGTTAGTACCCACGAAAATTAGTTAGTATCCTTTACAGAGGGGGCGCTGCGGTGGGATCCCTTGGAGGGATCCATGGACTTGGGCTTGGGAGACTATTGACTAGGGGATTGACTGGGCATTCCGTGGGTGAACTGTTTTTATACAATACAACCATTTTCAACTCCTCTTTTTATATATAGTTTATGCCATATTATAAATTGTATGTATTATTTCTATAAGTATTATAATTATGCTCTTATGGTATTATTTGAATTGCCTTATGCAGGTTGGTCATTGGCCTGTGTGATTGGATGTTGTGTGCTGGGAGGCGTGGCTTGTGGCGTGGCTCTCTGTTATCACACCTACTTTGACTCCAAAGTCCCCGGACACAACCCACCAATACTACCAACTGGTGGCAACATTTATATGGGTTATGCAGTCATTCCTGCGCATATAATTGTCTGCTCCACACTGTTGTTCTGTGCAGCATCAATTTGCATTTTGGGCTAACAAATTAGACGTCACAGACGCTTAAGTGTTAACTCATTGTTTGAAGTTTGATCCATCAACTTTCCCTCTCATTTTATATCCTTAAAACTTGGATATTAATCATCCTCCACTGTACATGTTTCTTTTTATATTTCATATCACCTGTTTATAAATATATTGTATATACTACTATATGTATACTACAGTATGTATAATGTATACCATACTGTATGTATACCATACTGTATGTATACTACTGTATGTATACTACAGTATGTATAATGTATACCATACTGTATGTATACTACAGTATACGTACGTACATAATTAATTTTTAGATGTAGAGATTGCTCCATGTGTTACTTTATGGATGCCATTTTTTCTATGTCCTCCTTTTCCTCCCTTAGACACCTGTAGTTTGTGTTCTCCATCTTTTGTCTTTCCATTCTGAATACTGTGAATAGTGAGCATTTCTAAGTATATACGTACGTATAAGGGTGGGCGGTATTCATTTTTTTCAATACCGACTAACTAGTCATTACAATACCTCGGTATTACTAAATACTGACTAATAGCACTAATTTGCAATCCATCCCTGTCTTATTTGTGCATTATGTGTTTTGTTACATTTGTGTTACCCCAACGAGCTGCAACACTACGCTTACAATGGAGGCATATAGGCTTCCCATCCTCTGCTGCCTTAAATCCAAAGCGGTCCCAAACAGGCGACCGCGTGGTTCTTTCCGACGATCCCTTTTTCCGCCATCGCTCAAAAATCGCGCGAAAACGTTTGATTACCTCCGGATACTTTGTGTTGTCTAATCCGTATTCGCGTACTCGTGAGGAACATGGCTGACTTAACAGCGGACGCACGGATATGTGAGATCGACTTCTCCACCGAGCCGACGGAATCTCAGTGGGCACTTGGGAGCTGTGCCACGTCGAAAAATGTCCATTCCAAGATGATGCGTGGCACTTCTGGAAGAAATAAAAGTGAATGACTCGCACACGCTTCAAATGCCGCGTAGCTAACTACTAGACAGAGCTTAATTCTTGCTGGGACTAGTATATGTGTGCTGTTGCAGAGTTACACAGCTAAATTCAATAAAATACTAGTTACAGCTGCAGCACATACCGATTAATACCGAAAAACTCGGTTTTTCGATATCCCTAGTCTGTCCATATTTAACCATTCGGTATGGTGTAAATACCGAAAATAACTAACTATACCGAAATACCGCCCACCCCTACGTACGTATACACCTCACAACACATTTCCAACACAGAATTCGAATAATCACTTTACTTGTGAATATGTACGATGACGATGAACATCTACAGTAAAATTGAAATAAAGCAAGTAAAATAATGAAATTAAAGCACTGTGTGCTGCGTCAGCATACAAACATAATGTTAATTCTGATGACAGTTTTAAATGACTTAAATTTCTCCTACAATACAATGCATTCTTGAGTACGTATGTACGCCTGTAAATGCACACCTCGTGGGTCCCCCCATCTGTCTTCCCGCGGCTGGTGCTGGTTGCTGGAGTGCCTAGCTCACAGCCCGGTGTCCACCCAAGCGCCCGAGTCCTTCATTCGACTGTTGAAGTACCTCTCCAGCGTGTTGGCTGCTTTGCTCCAGTCTGGGTTGGAGTGGTAAACGTCACAGTACGTGCGGCAGTTGGCAAAGATCCTCTTCATATCCGCAAGGAAGAGCCAGCATGATGTGTAGTAACCGTTGGCCAGCTTCTCTGAGATGGACCTAAGATCTGCAGGGGCAGGGGAGGGAGAGAAGGAGAATAGCACTCTTACTGCAGTGCGAGTGGTGGTGGTGCACGTGAGAGTAGCGGTGGTGCATGTGAGAGTGGTGGTGGTGGTGGTGGGCACGCAGTCAGTGCACGTGGTGGTGTGTGTGTGTGCTGTGTAGTGTAGTGTAGAGTGATGTGCACCCTGGCCCACTGACCAATGGGGTGCTTGACAACCTGGGAGTAGCCTGGAGCTTCTTTGTCTGTGACTGGTTCCAGGAAGGGACCCGATGAGTGGTGGTTCTGAGGGAGGGGAAGGGAAAGAGGACAGGGAAGGGAAGGGGAGTGGAGGGGAGGGATCAAGGGAAAATAGCAGGGGAATACGTAAGGAGAGAGGATGTAGAGAAATTGCACCATGTTGGGGAATCATTTAGGGGAACACCACAAGAGGCAGTGAAGTAATGGGAGGGTGAGTCACCACAAGCACATGTACGTACATGCATGTAGTACTACACTACATGGCCACGCCTCCCTGCAACCCACCTTAACTTGCTCCAGGACACTCATAAAGACAGACGTCATCCTTCGGGGGTCCTTCTCTAACTCACAGTGCTTCCTGCACGGGGAGAGGGAGGGAGGGAGGGAGGGAGGGAGGAATATGGGGGAGGGGGCGGGAGGATAAGGGAGTTGGAGGGAGAGGAGAGAGGGAGGGATATGGGGGGAGGGGGCAGGAGGATGAGGGAGTTGGAGGGAGAGGAGAGAGGGAGGGATATGGGGGGAGGGGGCAGGAGGATGAGGGAGTTGGAGGGAGAGGAGAGAGAGGGAGGGAGGGAGGGAGGGAGGGAGGAATATGGGGGAGGGGGCGGGAGGATGAGGGAGTTGGAGGGAGAGGAGAGAGAGGGAGGGAGGGAGGGAGGGAGGGAGGAATATGGGGGAGGGGGCGGGAGGATAAGGGAGTTGGAGGGAGAGGAGAGAGGGAGGGATATGGGGGGAGGGGGCAGGAGGATGAGGGAGTTGGAGGGAGAGGAGAGAGGGGGGAGGGTGGTTCATGCAAGCACCACACATTTTGAGCTTGTGGCACACTCACATGTCTGGAACTGCATGCAGTGTGCCATGAACTGCAGTGACATAGGAACACAGGTGGAACCTCAAGTACCCACTGCCCACGAGGCACTCCCCACCCCACACATGGGTGCTCCTATACATGGCTTCCACTAATTACCAACTGTCCAGATGCACGCACACTCACAGCACTGACTGCAGTGACTATATATGTACCGAGCAGATGTGTGTAGTCTCTATGAGCGGATGTGTGTAGTCTCTATGAGCGGATGTGTGTAGTCTCCATGAGCGGATGTGTGTAGTCTCCATGAGCGGATGTGTGTAGTCTCTATGAGCGGATGTGTGTAGTCTCTTTGAGCAGATGTGTGTAGTCTCTTTGAGCAGATGTGTGTAGTCTCTATGAGCGGATGTGTGTAGTCTCCATGAGCGGATGTGTGTAGTCTCTAGCTGTAGTACAGTACCAAATTGAAACGTGTGCCTGAGGAAGCCTGTGAGTTGGTGTGCTCAGTCATTTGAAATAAGTTCCACTATAAACTCAGCGCGACAAACAGCTTCATAAAAAAGGTGTATTGACACCCTTGCTGTAACCTTTCAGGGACAGCCATGGGATGGGGGGGATGGTGGGGAGGCAAGGGGCCTTTAGATTGCAAAAAACGAAGTACAAAAGTTGTGAATGGATCCACTAAGCACCCGAAATTCTAGTAGCTGCAGTCACGTTCTATGTACCTATGTGATCAGTACTGACTTGTTATGGCTGGCCACATGGGAACAGCCTCTGTGCGCTTCTATCTGTGTCCTCTTACAAGAACAAAACATCACACACAGTCACCACAAGACCAACCAATCCATGCACCGTTATGTGAGTCGTGCAGTCTATGCCCATGTATGCCTGTGGTTCGTATGTTGGAATCTCGATAACCACCCCATGCTGGTAATCACCACCACGTACTGCTCCTTTTTCGGGCGGGAAAACAGCCTCTACATACGTACTAAAGCCATTCCAAGTACAGATTTACATATATCTCACTACCACAAAACAAACCACAAACCATTAGGGGATAAATATTGGGGAAATTCCCCTCAGAAGTCCCCAGCATCCCATGTAGCACAGTCACATACACTACAAACCTCTTGTCTTCCTCAGACGGCTTCCACCCACTCTCCACTACAACAAATGAGGGAAACACACATCAAGTGTTCAAGCGCACATGTTGTGTGCTTGTGTGTGTACATACAATTGTGTAAGGGAAACACACATGTACTCAAGCGCGCGCGTATGTGTGTGAGTTTGTGTGTGCGTACGTACGTACGTATGTGTGTACATGTTGTGTGTGTGTGTGTGTGTGTGTGTACATACAGCCACTCACACACTCCGGGTATGTCTTTGATCTCCACCTGTGTTCTCCCGTCACTGAAGCAGGTCAGACCAGACCTGACCTGCCGGATCTCCGCTTGTTTACGACTGATCAGCTGACGCACCACCTGTGCACAGAGGAGGGGAGGGGAGGGGAGATGAGGGGAGGGGAGGGGAGGGGAGGGTAGAGGAGGGGAAAGGAGAGGGGAAAGATGGAGGGATAAACCTTACAATTCATTTCTTTCCACAATAGACCCCACGTCTACCTCTGTTCACACTGAAAGCATATGACGGGCCATTACAGTGTGGTGGTTGCTGACACTGCATACACACAGAACATTACATACCTCTTTCTGTTTCTTAATGATGGTTGAAAACTGGGTATAGGGGATACGAGGGTTCAGCTCACACTGGGGGGTGGGGCAAAGGGAGGGACAGGGGGAGGAGTGGAGAGGGAATAAGAGAAATGACAAAGGGAGAAGAGAAGACAGAATGAACGTAGTACAGATGGTTGCTACAGCACAAGATAGAACTGGATAGAACTGGATAGAACTGGATAGAACTGGATAGAACTGGATAGAACTGGATATGTACGTACTTCACATGAAATCACATACTGTATATATGCAGTAGAACCAACTGAAAGGGAGACAAGTGATGACTAAGGTCTTCAACAGGTACAGTACTGACAAAAAGATGGCAAAAGACCCAAAAACGTCCGTTACAGTACCAAACCATGCGTACGTATGTAATGACTTGCGAAGCATTGACCATTCTATACAATGAGTTCTATACAATCACAATCTGAAGGTAGACTGAGGAAGTGAATCTGCTGTGCAGCAGGCAACCTTGGATGCCACCAGCATGTGCTCATGTGTGGCCCAGGCTCCTCATGCTACACACGTGCGTGCGTACACTGCAGGGCGTGGCACATGCCCCCCATGCTATACACATACGTGCGTACACTGCAGGGTGTGGCACAGGCTCCTCATGCTACACACGTACATGCGTACACTGCAGGGCGTGGCACAGGCTCCTCATGCTATACACATACGTGCGTACACTGCAGGGTGTGCTAACCTCCATCAGCTTGGCCCCCTCGTACTCCTTGATGTAGCCGAGGTAGGCGGTACGGGGCAGCTTGATGGATGTGCTGAAGCCCTGCAGAGGGTCCGGAGGGGAGGAGCAGCACTGGACTACATGGGTACTCATGTGTGTGTGTGTGTGTGTGTGTGTGTGTGTGTGTGTGTCTGTGTGTGTCTCTCTCTCTGTGTGTGTGTCTGGGTGGGTGGGTGGGTGTCTATGTGTGTGTGTCTGTGGGTGGGTGGGTGCGGGTGGGTGTCTGTGTGTGTCTGTCTGTGTGTGTGTGTGCCTGTCTGTGTGTGCGTGTGTCTGTGTGCGTGTGGGTGGGTGTGTCTCTGTGTGTGTCCGTGTGCATGGGTGTGTCTCTGCGTGTGGGTGTGGGTGTCTGTGTGTGTGTCTGTGTGGTGCCTGTTTGTGTGTGTGTCTGATGGAATAAGGACGTACTGTATGTAATGTGCACTGGGGTGGGTGACTGAGTGGTACGCGTCATCTGCGCACAGTTGATCCAATAGTATGTGACAGACTTGTATGGCAAGGCGGAAACTGTGTGATGACTCCACGCCCCTACCTTTCTCCAGACCAAACAAGGCCTGGGAGTACGCACGTCCCTTCAGCACAACTGCATATTCAGCAGCTTTATCATCATAGCTATCATATCTAAGCAAATTTCCGACTGTTGACATACGTACATACCATCCCATATTTGGAAGCAAGGCTAACCATGTTATTACATGTGCCCTAGTCGGCCATGGGGACTGACACGAATGTGGGTGGGAATGGTTGCACACTTTGGCTAAGTTTGGTATGCACACTAGACCAGCAATAACGGCAGTGCCACAGCAACTATACAGTGTGGTGAGAATTGCAACTGTACGGTCGCACATCCTGTTGCCTTACCCTGTGACGTCCTGCAGAGTTCTAGTTAAAGACTTATACATACGCACAGCTCACAATCACATCCTACCCATGTACACACATACGTACGTATGTACACAAAGTGCTGTGAAATGTGCGTGAGGTCTGCATGTGCATAGGAATACATACACCTGCAGTATGCAAGCTGACAGAGAACCTCAATATTCTGAGTACGGCCAAGTGAGTGACGTGGAAGGCATGATCTGTTGTGCGCAATGAGGCAGCCTCTCACAGACCTGTTTCTTGAAGTAACCAGTGGCGTGCTCGTCTGCGTAGGTGAGGAGGTGCAGGACATTGTGACGGATGCAGTAGTCCTTGAGGTTGTTCATCATGTAGGTGCCGTAGCCCTGGGTGGGTGGGGTGGGGCGGGGCTGCAAGCTAGCATGGGGTCATGGAGTGCTTAGCATGTCTGCACAGTACACATGCATCCACTCCAGATTACAACAAAGACGTACACAAGCGTACATACATACTCTGTATGCTACGTGTGCTTTGAATAATGTCATTCTATCTGAAGCTTGTGTTTATCTGTGTGTGTGTGTGTGTGTGTGTGTGTGTGTGTGTGTGTGTGTGTGTGTGTGTGTGTGTGTGTGTGTGTGTGTGTGTGTGTGTGTGTGTGTGTGTGTGTGTGTGTGTGTGTGTGTGTGTGTGTGTGTGTGTGTGTGTGCATGTGTGTGTGTGTGTGTGTGTGTGTGTGTGTGTGTGTGTGTGTGTGTGTGTGTGTGTGTGTGTGTGTGTGTGTGTGTGTGTGTGTGTGTGTGTGTGTGTGTGTGTGTGTGTGTGTGTGTGTGTGTGTGTGTGTGTGTGTGTGTGTGTGTGTGTGTGTAAGCTACGTACTTTGACTTGCTCACTGGCGCTAACTGCACAGAACACAATCTCCACAAAGTTCTGTGACGGGAACATGCGGAAGCAGACTCCTCCAATCACCCAGTCCTCCTTCACCAACAGGAGGTTGTGGTGCTTCCTGCATGGCGACATGCACACCAGGTCAGCACGGCAACACTGTTGCGACAAGGACACACTGTACACATATGTACACTTCTCATACAATGCAGAAAATACACACAACCACTGTTGCTATGGCAATATAATTAAAATAATTATGACACCATCAGTGTTGCTAAGGCAGTGGCATGAAAGCAGTGCCAATGCAGTGTCTGACAATACCCTAGCAACGACCCAGGCTACAGCCCAAGGGGAGAGAGCCTGCACAGCACCAACCTGCAGTGTATGCATGCCTTGGTTGTGAGCTTTCCTCTTAGAGATTCTAAAGCAAACTCTTTGAGCATCTACTAACACCAAATGTAACAATGAAATTACGAGCCTTGGCTCAGACCTCCCTGCCCATCTTTCCACACCCACCTTTCCTGCCCCCTCCCTGCCCTGCCCCCTCCCTGCCCTGCCTCCTCCCTGCCCCGCCTCCTCCCTGCCCCGCCTCCTCCCTGTCATCCCCACTCACGGACAGAACACCAATCGAGTGATGTACTCCTTGGGCATCTTGGGCAGCTGGATGGAGTAGACGTCTTTAGCCTCTAGAAGCCACATGAGGTGCTGGTCGGGAGGGCGGGTCTCCAGGTTGTTACGGACAACCCATACCTTGAGCACCCCACTCCTCTCCAGGTCTCGGGCCATCTGGTCTCGTGCAACTTGTTCGTTGAAGGGACTTGGCTGGAGGGGAAGAGAGGGGAGAGGAGGGGAGGGGAGGAGAGGAAAGAGAGAGGAGGGGAGGGAGGTGAGTGGAGGAGAGTGGAGGAGAGGAAAGAGGAGGGGAGAGGAGGGGAGGAAAGGGGATAAGAGTGGAAGATGAGGGGAAAAGAAAGAAGTAGAAGGAAGGAGGAGGGGACAAGATGAAGTGGAGTAGAGCAGAAATCCACAGAATAGCACAATACCAAGAGAAGTGAGTGCTAACATGACAAGGGGTGCTAGTACCTCTGTGTGTGTGTGTGTGTGTGTGTGTGTGTGTGTGTGTGTGTGTGTGTGTGTGTGTGTGTGTGTGTGTGTGTGTGTGTGTGTGTGTGTGTGTGTGTGTGTGTGTGTGTGTGTGTGTGTGTGTGTGTGTGTGTGTGTGTGTGTGTGTGAGACGTCATCAAGATGGCGGAGGCCACGAGGTCGCTGGAGAAGACCAGCAATTCTTTCGCTTCGTTGGACCTCCGCTCGTCCGTACCACCCAACCACCACACCCCCTGGGGACTCTCGAGCTGGCAGTCGGATCGGATTGGTCTACCCTTACAGCCTCAAGTGGCTACGGTGGTGATCCACCTGGCGCGCCTCGAAGGCCTGTTTTACGGCCATGGCGCCCAGCTGCCACTCACCCCAGGGTTTTTAGGCGTGGGCCTGGCCAGTCCACCCTACAATAGTTTCTTGGCCTACGAAACAGGACCCAAGCTACTGCTTGGGTCCTGCCCAACGCCCTTGTTAGGGCAAGGTGTACCCAGGTGTGTGTGTGTGTGTGTGTGTATGTGTGTGTGTGTGTGTGTGTGTGTGTGTGTGTGTGTGTGTGTGTGTGTGTGTGTGTGTGTGTGTGTGTGTGTGTGTGTGTGTGTGTGTGTGTGTGTGTGTGTGTGTGTGTGTGTGTGTGTGTGTGTGTGTGTGTGTGTGTGTGTGTGTGTGTGTGTGTGTGTGTGTGTGTGTGTGTGTGTGTGCAGTGCTTCATGTGGTTGCACTGGACACACCCACTACCCACCCACCTCAGGCCCTCCAGCAATGTCCATGTCTGTGAGGTTGCTGACAATCTCACCAGCGAGCTCTAGAGGGTCTCTTCCTATATAGTGTGGTGGGATAAGGGGTGGGGCAAGGGGTGGGGCAAGGGGCGGATGATGAGGGGAAGGATTGAATTGTCACTACTTCTATATAGTCTGTGGTATGTGTGTGCGTGTCCGTGTGTGTACGTGTGCATGTGTGTGTGTTGTTAAGACACAGTGAAGACTTTGTGCATGCTTGTCAGAAGACCACAGCCACTAGCCTCCTGGTAGAGGCTTAGCAACATCATTGATACTAGATTTGACCAGTTTCACTAAGAAGAAGGGGCCAAAGTCCAAGTGGACACATAGGTGGGACACTTGACACCTTGAAGACCACAGGCACCAGTCGGAGAGGGCGCAGTCAGCAAAGAACTTGCCCAGACAAGATGCAGCAACAGCTCAAGACTGGTGGTGAGTCAGGCAACCACAGGACTAGACTGGGAGCCAGTGGGACTTGATGTGCGCAAGAGGGACGCGCCTCCCCAACAATGGCAGGCAGAGGAGGGCACCTACAACTTTTAACAGTCTCCTGTTACTTTCTGAGAAGTACACACTCAGACACTTACAGTACGTGTGCGTACAGGGGCTATCAGCGCATGTCCAAGACATGGCATGAGACCAGCCACCTCATCTACTGAAGGCAATGGACATCTCCGACAGAATCACGATTAAGGTCGTCAAATCAGGCCAAACAGCAAACTAATCATGTGAGTGGATCGTCTCAGTTAGCAAGGCAGAAGTAGCAGAAGTAGGGAAAGAGAAAACTGGACACCCCTGCTGAGACAATATTGCTTGAAACTTGTACCCACCAGGTCCATGACAACAAACGGTTGAATGCCAAGATCTTGCTCCAGATCCAGCAAGGATTTCAGAGGATAAGGTGTCCGTGCATGCATGTGTGCGTGTGTGCGTGCGTGTGTGTGTGTGTGTGTGTGTGTGTGTGTGTGTGTGTGTGCGCGTGTGTGTGTGCGTGCGTGCGTGCGTGCACTAGTGTGCATGCATGCCAAATTGACTATACCTTCAATCTTAGGTCTTTTAGCTTTTGCTTCATCAGTGTGAAGAGGCGGTGGAGGCAGTTTGGGCGTGTTTTGAGAGCCTGATGGAAGGGAAGTGAATACAAGAAGATTTAAAATAGAAACTCAAAAATAAAGAGTGTAAAAATGCAGCACAAAATGAAATACGCAAGTTTACAGGAAGGGAGAGCAGAGGAGAACTATAAAGCTGTAGAGGCTCATAGTTGTGGAATTTTCTTGCTGAGCAGTACACAATTGATGTTAACTGCTTACAAGTGAGCAGTTGACAAAGACCTCCGGGGCGAAACGTTCTGCTAGTGAATATTATTAACAGTTGTGTGTTGCACAACAAGTGAAATTTCAATATCAAAAGTGCTGTACCTCCGCCCACACTGGGACAGCGTGTGTGCAGCAGTACTAAGTCCCACCCGATGTTGTAGAGACTCACAGTTGCGTTGAACTGACATCGATAGCGAACTGATTAGCAACAACACAACTGTTAATAATACTCACTAGCAGGATGTTTCGACCTGGAGGTCTTTGTCAATTTGCAAGCAGTTGAAACGTCCTGCTAGTGAGTATCGTTAACAGTTGTGTTGTTGCTCATCAATTCGCTATCGGTATGCGTAAGTCCCACCTGTTCGTTGCATCACAAGGGGCCGTGGTGAGGGTGTGACAGCGGTGCTGCTGCTGCTGTGAAGTGGAGTGGTGGCACTGCCCACACTGGGCGGGTCCTGAATGGCACTCGTCTGGGGGGAGTGGCTAGCAGCGGTTGCCGGGGACGTTGTCGGGAAGGGGCTGAGGTTGGGCATGGGGGAAGGCGTGAGGGTGTCACGGAGGACGGAGCCTGTACGGTGACATGGAGTGACAGGAAGAAAACAGTTGACAGCAGTTGACAAGCATCTGAGTGACAGCTGTACAAAAGTAGGTGATAGGAACTTGGGAAGTAACAGGAGGTGACAAGTGACAGTGACAGGAGGTGACAAGGACAGTGACAGGAAGTGACAGTAGGGATAAAGGCAGGTGAAACAATCTACGTACATCGGTGAGAAAGGGGTGGTTCTCCAGGTACCAGCTTTCGACTATTAGTAATCTTGCTGACGTTTCTGTCTGATATACTGACTGGCCTTCAGGATGAAGAAGGCCTGTGCATCTGACTGAAACGTTGGCAAGATTGTTAACAATCGAAAGCTTGTGTCTAGAGAACCATGCTGAACCAGCTGAGAAGCCCCCACTCCGTCCATATCTAAGTACGTAGGTGACAAGTCATTGACAGTAGGTTGACTGACAAACCGCCAGACCACCCGCACCGTCCGTCACACATGACGCAGTGAGTGCACCTGATGCCAGCTCTGTGGTGACCCTGGTTGCAGTGCCCACAGAGGCGGGTCCAGCAGGGGATGTCCCCAGAGTGCGGTCCCCCATTGCCACGTGAGGCTTGAAGTCCTCCCTCCATATGGGGGAGGAGGGGGAGTGCACCTCGGCCTCGAGGAGGTCGAGGAAGCTGGGAGGGGAGGGAGGGGAGGGGAGGATTGGAGAAGACGGCAACAAGGAGCCAAGGAATGGTGAGAAGGGTGGTGGCGAGCGTGGCCAGTGTACATGCATGATTGCATATGTTGTGTCACTGTGTGTGCACATGTGTGTAAGTGGCATGTAT
>OX465050.1:1020363-1025363 GCA_949841015.1 Aplysina aerophoba
AGTTATTATTTAAACTGCATATTATGACTTACAATACATAATACTGCATGTGTCAGCATTTTGATTTGCTTAAATAAATAAATGGATGCAACTAAATGTATCAAACGCCCTTTGGGGTTGAAATAAAGCCTTTCCTCACAACAAACGTCTTCGTTTATATTACGTATGTGCGTACCTTATATGGTTTATATATATATATTGTACAGTCGTATGTCTCCTTACACTATAAAGTTATAGTATACATTCCAGTACCATTTCATTAACATGCATATGCATCCCTATATTTTAATTTGGAAACATATGTCGCAATAAAAATATACACACGTACATACAATACACACAGCACGTGTACTACTGTGGGTCTATACCGTCTAATCATATCGCATGCTTGCACACATCCATGCAATACGTACATATAACATGGACCAATTGTCATAGATCTGTATTGAATAAATATTATTAACCACAGTGTCAAAAAGGGCTTCAGAAAAGTAGGCACACCATTGTGTGCTCCATAAAAGTACACTATGTCATATACATATGTGAAGTACACAATGGGGAAAGAGCATGCAAAGAAGACAGTGGCTGCCAGCAAGAAAGGCAGAGGGATAACCACCACAGCATGCAAACTGTACAATAATACACCGAACGAAGGATTCTAGTTAGGTGAAAATTGCTTCAAAGTCTGTGAGCAGTGTTTGGACCAGGTTGTTCTGCACAGGGGCCAGAGTGGCCAGCAGGAGAGGGTTCTCTGTGCGCATCAGAGTGGGCCCAAAGACAATGGCCACGTTCTGGGCCTGCATCTTGTTCTCCGCACTATGGTCAATCACCCTGGGGGGGGAGGGATTTGCTCATCACATCCTGTGCTTGTGTAAAGTGCCACTTTTTTGGAGGACTATCAACTAGTAATATGGTATAGTGTCCAAGGACAGCCGCCCTCCCTGCTCACACTTACATATATACCTCCAAAGGTGTTTCACCACATTCACACACCTCCTAAAGAGGTGCCACGCTACCTGCCTTTTGTCTACAGATCCTCACCGCTCAACACACCTCCAAAAGCCCTCACCCTAAACTAAATTGTTGCCCCCCACCTCCCACCTCCTGAGGGAATGCCCCGCCCCACTCACTTCCTCAGGTGTATGAGCAGAGTCTTGAGCACTTGTGAGTTCACTTTGGGCAGTTCTCTGACACACCTGGCCAGGGCAGGCACTCGCTTCTCCCCATCTCCGCTCCCTGCAACAAGAGCATACACAGCTCAAACTCCCACAAAGTGTACAATCTGCAAACAGCAGCATAGACCCAAATACAGTGGAACCTCTCTATAAGTATACTCCACTTAAGGACACCTCTCAAATATGAACACTATCTGCAGTCCCAACCACATAGAGCTATCTACCTCTGAATTAGAAACACTCCTCTATAGAGGACAGGGTCCCACTGTAGTTTGTATGTCGACTGCCCAACGGCCACACCTGTTTATACACCAAACTACTATTATTGGCATACATTCACTGTAGGTCATCACAACATGTGCAGCAGGAGGGAGGGTATAGCGGGATAGACTCACTGGCTGCGTCAATAAACTTCTGGTACAAGCTGTTGGGAATGACTGGGTCAGGCAGCTCCCTGAAGAAGAGCTTCAAAGCACCAGTGACCACGTTGATGTCCTCCCACTGCGGCGCTGACAGGTCTACAGACTCCTCTGAATATGGGTGGGGGTGGGGGTGGGGGGGAAGGAGAAACATCTTAGTGCACGTGCACACAGGTACGCACACATGTACACAGGTACACACACATGCACAAAGGTACACACACATGTACACAGGTACACACACATGTACACAGGTACACACACATGTACACAGGTACACACACATGCACACACGTACACACACATGCACACAGATACACACACATGTACACAGGTACGTACACTTGCACACAGGTACACACACATGCACACAGGTACACACACATGTACACAGGTACGTAGAACACTACACACGCCAGCTTGTGAGCAGGGCACCGTAGCAGCTGGAGATGTCTCATGACATGTCAGCCATGTCATCAGCTAATGTACCAATCAATCTCCATGAGCTGATGATGCCCTCACAGCCACCACATGAGCAAGCTGCTATGCCATCCTCGCTCACAAGTTGACACACATGTGTCCAGTGGCAATGTAACATCCTTTTCGCAGTACGGACTGGAGACCGTAACGAAAACTACACAACAGTTGCATTGGGCAGAAGTCCTACAAAGGTTTGTAGGTGAGTAAAAATTCGTGAAATTTTGAACATTTTGTGAAGTAAAAATGTTGAAAATTTGGCCAAATCGCAAAAATCACAAACTAACCATGCACAATTTCCCCGCTATACAGTATTACCCAATATACATCTTCGCGAGACCTCACCCTGGTCCACTAGGTACCGCAGCCGTGTGATCTCTGCTGCATTGCCTGACAGCCGGTAAATGCCCTGGGAGTTGAGCCCCCTCGCCTCCACCTCTCTGATGCACTGCGCAATGAACTTTGGGAAGGTGGTCTTCTCTTGGGCGCACAGCTTGTCCAAGGGACAGCCAAAAACCAGTGCCTGGTCTGATGGAAGAAGGAGGGAAGGGGGAGGTAAGGTAAGGTTGTGCTGGTTAGGGGAAAATACACAGATCCACTTGTATTCAACACACAGTGCATGTATGTAATGTATTGCAACACAATAGTGCAAGTATGTAATGTATTGCAACACAATAGTGCATGTATATAATGTTTTGCAACACAATAGTGCAAGTATCTAATGTATTGCAACACAATATTGCATGTATATAATGTATTGTATATGCTGTCCAAAGAAGGAACCACCCAGGGAGACCCCTTGGCCATGGCCATGTATGCGATTGGAACCCAGCCACTGATACGCAGACTAGACGGCCACGACAAGCAAGTATGGTATGCTGATGACTCCTCTGCTGGATCTTGCATAGAAAGACTGAAGGCATGGTGGGACAAGCTAGAAGAGATCGGCCCACGCTACGGCTACTTCCCCAAAGGGTCCAAGACCCGAGTCCTTGTCAAGCAAGAGGTTGCCAAAACAGCCAAGGAAGCTTTCCGTGACACTGACATCCAGATCTCCACTGAGGGAGGGAGATACCTAGAAGGTGCCATTGGCTCAGTGCCTTTCCTCACAGGCTACTTCAAGCAGAAGGTGGAGGAATGGACTGAAGAAGTGAAGACTCTCAGTGAGTATGCCAAGACCCGGCCCCATGCTGCCTATGCAGCATTCACCCTCCATCAGGCACAATGAAGTGAGAGATCTGACAGCACCCCTCCTCACAGAGGTGTGTCACGGGGTGTCCACTGAGCCACACCTGCAAGCCTGTCCGGTGAAGCGATGTCCCACGAGTCAGCAAATGTAGAAGATGGGGCGAGACTGGATGTTGTAGCAAATGGCTTCTGGGGAGGAAGGTTCGAGAAGGCATTTCTTGACGTAAGGGTGTTCAACCCTAGTGCCCGATCGAATTGACAAACTTCCCTGCAAGCAGTGTACAGACGACATGAACAGGAGAAGAAGCGCCAGTATGACCAACGTGTCAGAGAAGTGGAACATGCTACCTTCACCCCCCTAGTCCTGTCATCCACAGGCGGAATGGGCAAAGCAGCAACAGTGTTCTACAAACGGTTGGCCTCAATGCTCAGTGAGAAGAGGGGCACCCAGTACAGCAAGACAATTGGATGGCTCCGATGCCGAATGAGCTTTGCCCTGCTGCGATGTTCCATCATGTACATTGGGGAGCCAGGTCATCTCAACACCACCCGGCAACGGAGGCCATTGACCTTCAACCCGCTGAAGGTCAACTCCACTGAGAGACCAATGTCAACATTTATCTATTGCTTATTATTATTATAATATATTATAGAATTCACATTATTACTATTATTATTTCATATGTAATGGGCAGTGCGCATGTGTGCCTATGTATTGTTTAATATGATGTTGTCTCCTGTAAAAAATATATATAATTGGAACACAAATAGTGCTAATATACGTACTAGTTATACCACACTCAAGTGTGATGCATAAGTGATATCTGCCCGAGGCCAAAGGCCGAGGGCGGATATCACTTAGCACTTACTGAGTGTGGTATAATTAATATATATCACATCGATGACCTTTTGCAGCCGTTTTACCAGCGTAAAAGGGCTTCTGCAGCGTTTCACTTGGTGCTTGCTTCTCTACGAATGCTGAGCGTTCTATGACGGCGGAGTGCACTCTTAAATGTCACAAAGTGTGGATGGCAGAGCACCCGTAGGGGACGTCTTCGGGCGACCACTGCAGTTGACCAAGCAGATCAGACAGGTACAGTGGCAGACCGCCCGCCTTCCAGCGACTCATACGAGATGTTACACGCACCGCTGCAGCTAACCAAGTGGAGAGCGAGAAGATCGCGCTGTATTCCTCCTTATCTTCGGACTGAATCAACTACGAGTAGTTGACGGCGGAGCACACTCTAAGTTTCGCAGACACGAATGTCAGATTCCTTCTACGCTGTTGGGGAGTCCTTGTTAGGAGATGATAAGTAAAGCATTACTACTGGTGATATAACATATATCACCAGTGTCGGTGTCGGTGTTGGGTATAAGGTTTATAACACCTCAGATATCGCCCGGTTACCCCAGTAATGTGATATATAATGTATTGCAACACACACACAGTGCAAGTGTTCCATTGTACCTGTTCCATGTGAACCAGTGCAGGCTCAATGCTCCATGTCAAAAGTCAAGCGATGCAGAAGCTCACCTTTGTAGATCCCCTTTAGCTTCAGTTGCTCCATTGTGCTCCTCCTGCTAACCAGCTTGTTCAGCCGCTCCCTTAGGTTCTCTACAGGCACACAAAGTGATGTGCACATACACACACACACACACACACACACACACACACACACACAACCGCACAACCGCACAACCACACCGTACACACGCACCACACATCCCCCTCCCTACACAG
>OX465050.1:1030363-1130363 GCA_949841015.1 Aplysina aerophoba
AGAGGTTCCACTGTACAGGGCAGTTCTACCAGACCAGCTTGCACTCAAGCAGAACCACGACTGGCTGTACGTACTTAGGTTAGCTGCAGAGGTGCACTTTCTGCTTGTTGGTACACATTCATATGGTATGCATGTAATACTTACAATGTGCCTGTATGTACAGTTACACCCCCATCTCTTCTATATAAATGTTATGGCTCATAGAACAGCTGATGGCACAGGATGTGACTGGCTAAATGAATACATCATTATTATACAAAATTTAATTATGCTTTAAAATCATGAGCTTAATCATGTTGGCCAAATCTCCAAACTAGAGGAACCTCTTCCTGTCATGATCTGTCACTGCCAAGGCTAACCTGCCCTATCCTACTTCTGAGCAACTCAGTCTTGGCAGCCGGCATGTCACAGCTCCCTTGCACGCCACAAACGTTTGATTGGCTGTCAGCAGTGTGAATGTAACTGGGGATGGCTGGACAGACGGCCAATAGGTTGTAAAGACCGAAGTTAGCAGACCATTAACTGCCACGATCTCGATTCTCTAATTGTCACTATGTGTGGCATAATCCGTTTTAGTGGCAAAGTGCCTAACTATTTAACACTAGACCACACTTTTCAAGATTAACCAGTTAACTCCTACATGCATACAGCTATACCCTAGCCACCACTACCAGTGTTCACAACCAAACTGCCCTCCCACTACGTTGATGGGCTGGTAACTAGTATATGTACGTACATATGCACATTAGTGTTGCATAACATAGTTAATAACGTCTGTGGTTCTAGGGCCGTCTTTTGCCTTCTATTGTACGGGTGTCTAACCGAGGGAGAACAATGGCCATGCTCCATAGGTGAATGTTTTGACTTTGCTGAACTGGCAACATGTGTGTGTGCTGCGACTTGCAGAGTTGCAGCCAGCATGGCTACTAGCGCAGCCAGCAGGGCTACTAGCGCAGCCAGCAGGGCTACTAGCGCAGCCAGCAGGGCTACTAGCGCAGCCAGCAGGGCTACTAGCGCAGCCAGCAGGGCTACTAGCGCAGCCAGCAGGGCTACTAGCGCAGCCAGCAGGGCTACTAGCGCAGCCAGCAGGGCTACTAGCGCAGCCAGCAGGGCTACTAGCGCAGCCAGCAGGGCTACTAGCACAGCCCAGCATTCAGCCACCTGGACAAAGGCAGCAAACAACACAGCAAGCTACAGTACATGCACCTGTGCTTGTTGGCAGTTGAACCCTCAGATCATGACAGGAAGAGGTCACACTGAGGAGTGTCATCCCTGCTACCTACAGTACGTATGTACATACATACGTACGTACTTGTCTAAACAGTACCACACACACACACACACACACACACACACACACACACACACACACACACACACATACACACACACACACACACACACACACACACACACACACACACACACACACACACACACACAGTGGGGCTTTCCCTGCCTCAATGCATACAATGGCTCTGTCAATCAAGTTCTACTGCTAAAAACTTGTCAGTCCAGGGATGGTGAAACATACGTACATACGTACGTACAATGAAGGTTGCAGTAGATCACAGCTGGTTGACACATGTGGGTGGTTGTCCACCACTAAGAATGACGCACTACATGCATATTTACATACGTACATACGTACATACGTACATAGTGTACGTGAGCTCGCACTTCACAGTAGCCGAATACACTTTCAATTGAGACATTTGGCAGTTTACAGCCGCCTTATTCAGTAAATTGAAAGTTCCTTGCTAGTGTGGACTGTACAAGAATAACCCCCTAGTCCCTCTGACCTCTCCAGTATGCTCACATTCAGTATGTACGTACACTCAACACACTGCTCTTCTCTCCACGACCGACTGCCCACCTTGCGTCTTCTCGTGCTTGCTTTCGGTTTCATCCACGACGACATCTGGGTCTTCTCGTTATAGTAGTACACCAACCCCTCGGGTGTGCGGTACTCTTTCCAGCCTAACGGCAGTACCTCCTCCACCTCCTCCACTTCTACTGGGGTTGGGGGCTCTGTTGCCAGCGTGGGCACGGATCCTGGAGCTCCTAATCGATCATACAGTCCCTCCTGTGGCCGGTAAGGAAGGAAGGAAGGGAGGGAGGGGGAGGAGGCAGTTAAGGGGGAGTACGTGAAGGGAGGGGGGAGGAGGGAGATGGGGGAAGAGGATTAGGAAGAAGTGAAGGGAGGGAGAGGTGGGAGTAAAGGGAGAGGGAAGAGGAAGTGGAGGGTAAGGGGAGGGAGGGGGAGTAGTAATGGATCAATGGGCCTTACTACAAGTACAAGCAGTGTCTGATCAAAGTGGGTGACGCTGTGCATGCCTTGTTATGTGTCAGTTTTACTGGATGTGTTCTGGTTCACTGGTCAGCCTTTATGGCACTTAGGGCAAGGCACGCAGAACACCTGCTCCTCAACCGCATGCAGGCTATTCTGTTTCTCCTTCCCACACCAACTTTGAAGAAACAATTGATTCACACTTTTATGTTTCTACTCTTGTGTCTGATACGTATTCCTTACTAGGTGCCTGTAGGAATAGCCTATGGCTCCCCAGTCCGAATATGATGCCCTGACTCCTGATACCTTGAACTATAGCAGGCCCACTACAACCAACAAGCCCTTCCATCCTTGCACATGCATGCACTGGCACATACCACAGAAGACTGTACAATGCTGGTCTGAATGGCTGGAAGGTTTCATTGTCATTTGGGCAACAATCACGGCATGCATCCAACACATACTTGGAGCTCTTAAAGGAAACGGGAGCACATTGACTGTGCATTCAGTTCTGAATTGTCTCCCACTGTGTGCACTCGTTTCCTTTCAATGGATGTTTGTGTGGGCACCGAGTTGATGTTGATGTACTGCCAAGTGTGTGTGCATTCATGTGTGCAAGCGCATACACATGCACCACGCACACGGCACACACGTGCACACACACACACACACACACACACACACACACAGAGACACACACACACACACAGGGGACATACCACAGCACATATTCAGCTTCCACCTGCACATGACCTCATTCTAGGCCACCTCGTACAAAGGAACTAGGCCCTGAGTCAACTCAACAGGAATGCCCTTTACTGCACATTTCCTGCATTTCTTCCTAATGGGACACGATTCCCAAAAAGAGGAAGTCCATGGATGCAGGTGAAACCTTCTTCTTCTCCATCTCCTGCACTCAGCCCACGCCAGTTCAGGTGACAGTGGACCGTAACATTGAAGCTAATGAGTGAAGTGGGGGCTTCTCAGCTGGCTGAGAAGCCCCCACTTCACTCTGAATTCACTCTGAGCGAGGAGCAATGACACATTACACTTCACAAACCTCATCCTGTCACCAAATCAATCACACCCCATTCCTCACCACTCCCTTTCTTCCAGTCCACACATGATAGTGACCTCATCAACACTTTGGTCATTAAATATGTACATATGTACAATTTTATGCAAACTCTTCCCAACATTTCCAAATTTGGTTGTGTTACTACATTTAGCGCATTGCCAGATATGAACCTGACAATGTGTGAAGTCACCGAGAGGCACAGTGTATACAACTGCTGTCCTCCACTCACAAGTGAGTCTAGTAGTTCCAGGTCACATGACACAACTTAGCGACTAGCACCCTTCCTTTTAAACATATACCACACACTACCTATCAGTACAGTGTTAATATAGTAACAGTCACAAATAGTAGCAGCACGCGTTCTTGAGCTGAGTGTGCATGAAATAAATGTAGCTATTACTTCAACATTCATGTGGGCACACCATGCACTTGCCCACACACAGGAACACACGCCCAGTGCGACTGTCATGTGATGTGCGAATGACGTGACCTGTGCGATTGTCACTGTAACCACCTTGCATCTCACCTGAGTATTCACACAAATGTAGCTTAGTGACACAGCACACACACACACACACACACACACACACACACACACACACACACACACACACACACACACACACCTATGCACACATGTACATACCTACATACAGACAAAGAGACACACCACATGGCTAATGGTTATGCTAATATGGTGCCAATTAGCACAAATCCATGACCTATACTGGGAATTAGTCCACAATAGGTCACTTAAATTAAGGCACAACTGATCTCTTTGAGTGCTGCCAGCCTACTGCAAACTAGCTGATTAGCTCACTGACTCTGGTGCTGGCTCCTAACTCACCACCACACACACTGCCACTTCATACAAGGGCTGTGGCCACCCGCATAAGACAATTCTGTGTGCAACTATTGCATATGCACACACCCGCACACGCACCCGCGCACACACACACATACACACACACCACACACACACACCACACGCACACACACACACACACCACACACACACACCACACACACCACACATACACACACACACACACACACACACACACCACACACCACACGCACACACACACATACACACACACACACCACACACACCACACACACACACACACACACACACACACACACACACACACACACACACACACACACACACACACACACAATGTAGTGAGTTATGCATGTGGAGTAGGAAAGGCACCTGTAGATATGAAAACTAGTGCCAATATTGACATATTGTCAACACCATATTGTCACATTAAGCTTACAGTCAGTAAATATACGTATGTTACACTGCAGTCCTGGGAGTGCCCTGGTCAGGACAGCCAACTCCTGGCACTACCCAGAGAGGAGGGAGGCTACTGCCTGCAGTGAATGAGTGAGCTGATTCAGTGACTGCACATCTCACTGACCAAGAGCTGCACACACAATCATGCATATGTGTACGTACATACCTGCGTACGTACGTATGTGTACGAAGTCTGGTGCATTAATAAGCACATTATGATGTCTCCTGAACGGTGAGCAACCTGCCTGTACAGCATTAACACTCATGGAACTCGACATAACTAATCTCTGATAGTTCCACAACTCCACCTCCTTCACACGCAGACACGAGTGTGCAGTTGCAGACAGATGGACGGACAGACGCTGGTCAATTGTGCAGCTTTGCTCTCTTGGCTCATTCCCACTCCCATTTTTGTTGGCCAACTAAAAGAACAGACTTGTCACATTTACCCTTCTACTGGTGAGGTGACATCACTTGGCACCAGGCCAGTTAAGCCAAGATAACATATCTCTTATGTCTCTTGTGACTCATAGCTAAACTAATAATCAACTTAAACTTGTATGTACATCACAGAAAGGACCCACATTGGTAATCACAAATTCACTGCATGAGCTGGCCTCTCACCAATTAGAGCTAGTGCCACCAATTTGGAGCATTCTGATTGGCAGGTGAATGCACCCTTTCAAGATCACTCCCTGTTACTAAGAAGACAGCACTCTACTGCTATCACCAACAAACAGGCTGTATTTGTACATGGCCCAATCAATCGTGATCTGCAGGACCAGTACTGGGGATGCACCTGTAACAGGCATCATTAGAGCAGCTCCCAAGGCAGTCACACACACATGCATGCACACTCAAGCCGAGAGACAGCTGCATGTCTCATAAATGTTGTGTCTACACAGTATATCAACTACTTGGTGTGCACCTATTACAGTCCATGCACCTTCTGCAAGCTGAAAATGAAACAGTATGTTGTGGGCACCACAAACGCTCACAATAAATGCGCAGGAAAGTAATTTTGAAATCTGTTTATAGCGGCTCACATTATAGAGACTGCACTTTCAACACATGTAATGCAGAAACAGATCAGATCATCTTGCCTTGCAGTGCATCAGGCAATATAGCACGGCGTGAACTCTTTACACTGTACCATATATAGGCTTGTGTAGATCACTGTGGGACTACACTGTGTGACTGTAGTGGAATAACATTTGCATACCCAGTGTGGCACACACACTCAGAACACATACAAACGCAACCATACACACACTGTGCACACGCACACACAAACACAGACACACACACACACACACACACACACACACACACACACACACACACACACACACACACACACCAACACACACAGACACACAAACACAGACACACACATAGAGCACCACATACACATGCAGACACACGCACGCACGCACACACACACACGCATGCACACACACACACACAGACACACACACACACACACACACACACACACACACACACACACACACACACACACACACAGACACACACACACACACACACACACACACACACACACACACACAGCTCCATCAATCAAGCGCAATCCATGACTGAGCGACCTCTTGCAGCATGACCCATTGCTTGCAGGACCAACAAACACACTCCGTTTCATTCAGTTTCAATGTCATGGCTAATGCACCAGTCTCTCAGTCCTACCACGGAAGGGCATTCCAAGTAGTGGCTGCGGTACAAGACACGCCACTAACCTTCCCTCCTGCCAAGGCAACCACCATTGCAGTATAGAAGCATCACACAAGGTACATTAGAGAGGAGCAGAGCTTGGCTTGCTTCACAGACAGCACAAGCATGATATACGCATGCAAGCACACAACCTGTGCAGTGTACACAGGGCGCAGTCCAGCGGCTCTCTTCAAGCCAGGACATGCACATACGTACAAACGTACATGTGCCTACCCACACAGGTTGCCACAATTGTCACACGCGAGTGCACATACCATACACACACACACCACACATGTATACACCACACACACACACACAGAGAGACACACACATGCAGCAGTGGTTGTGCAACCACAGAGACCACACCTCTACCATTGGTGATTTACCAATAACAACAGTATAGCAGCACACAGTCCAGTCCTACCGTGGCTGGCCCCTCCTTCTCCTCTCCTCTCCCTCCCCCTCCCCCGAGGCTATCAAAGAGCTGTTGTACGTACGTACGTACGTATGTGTGTGCATAGTATACCAAACTCAGACGCGCACACATGCACTACAGAACCGCTCAACTGCATCGACTCACCGCACAAGTGGGTGAAAGAGGCGCGGCTTCTTCGCCATCTGTAGCCGACTGCCCTGTGCTAGGGCTCTTTAGCTGCGCATCCTCACACTGGTGTCCAGGTTTGGGTGCTAGTTTGGCCTGGACGCTGACCAGGGACTGAATCAAGTCGGGGGGTAGACTACTGGTGCCACTGCCGGCACCGTTGCTACTGTCTCCAAAAAATGACTTTGGTCGCTCCTTATTGTTCTGTCCCGAAGCAAGTGCCCTTGAAGCAAACGAGGGCTTCTTGGCCACTGGTGGTGAGTGAAATGGCCCTGGACTCCCTCCTCTCAGTCGGGCTACATTCTCGTACACACTGCTTCCCTCCTTTGGTTCTGCTTGCCCTGCCAAGTGTATTCCACGTGGAAGAGACGTCTTCCTACCCACTTGAGAACCCTTCGTAGTAGTCTGAATACTGTCCTTGACTTCCTTGACATAGGTCGCAGGCACATAAAGATCCTCCAGAACTTCTCCCTGCTTCCTCCGCACGTGCCACCAATCTGAGGTTGCCTTGGCGAGGAGGTTGAACGACTCTCCCTTCTTTATACTTATGGTCTGACCGTGGTGGTCGTACGTGTAGTCAAACTTGGCGATCACTGCAGTGGGCCCTTCCATCGCGCGACTCAATGCATACGCGGCGACAATGAAAGGGTACTCTGAGGCTCCAGTTAGGCTTAATGACGTCTTGTTCGCTCCACAAGAAGCGACCAGCTCTGCGCTCTGGGAGAAGAGGAGGAGGGAACAAGACAGGAAGGTGGAACGGCGCTAGACAAGGCCAAGGAAGTGGTCAGAATCAAGATGGGCAGTGAGATAACAAATTCACTGCGCTGAACAACCACGTGTAGCGCCGCAACTTTCCGCTTATAGCGCAAAGGTAGTGTTTTGTATCAGCGCTGAAAACAGAATAATTCTCTAGTGTCCTAAACGCTTAGCTAACTACAGCTACCCGTTACGTACAAGTGACTAAGCGTGTCTGCCCGCACGCACTGCAATCGCCTTACCATGGACATCCTCTGGTACTCTCGCACAAATACTCTCAACTTACCGCTTTTGAAGTTGGTAGAGAAAGAAGACTTGTACTGAGTCCGCTCTCAGTCTGCAACTTGTGGGTCGCGCACGCCCCTTTTGCCGTATATGGAGAGGTAAATGACCCTGTGACTCGGTGGTCTGACTGGGGGCGTGTCCACATGAAAAGACGCCAAAATACGTCATCAGTACTCAGCAGTACGCTGCAAAGGGGAATTGCTAGCTTGTATCCGAAGGAGACATAGGATCATGGTATGTAAGGAGCAAAGTTAGGATTATCGGCTTCCCTCATTGATGTGCGCTTAATGTATCTAGTCGTAGCGTGAATAGGCTTGTTAAACTGAATAGTGTTATCATTGGCACAATTTTGAACCCGCGTGTGTGCTGTGTTTGCATGATGTACGTATGTTAGTAATGGTGGTGTGGTAGTGTAGAGTATCCGACTCACACGTCTTGCTCTGTGTATTTGGCAGAAGATTGTGTCACGCTGCAGGTCTTGTAATGTACGTAGCAGACTGTCAATGTTTGTACATATCCCCAGGGCCTTTTTCTTTGGTGTATGTTAGCCCTTAGTGACTGCTTACAACTCAGGCAGTGTTGCGTGCAGGGCTGCATGCAGGTTTGAGTATTACAGCGTGCTTTGCCACAAGGCCATGAAGCCATGAGGGATTGAAGTACTGTGTTATTTAACTGCCATTTTATTTACCACGAAAAATGGCTACCGGTACACAAGGTCAGGTTATGCAGCTACGACTGCCGTGTGTGTTTCCTGTACCACAGCACAGCAGTGTCCATCCAGCAGGGTGTAGTCGTTTACAGTAGTACAATTACATAGGTAGGCCTTAGGATGAGCAATTCACTGTGTCCTGTACACACACATTTGGTAATTGTAACGGACTCTCTTGTGGCAATGTATACACATTTAGTATAGAATGTTGCAGTGCAGGACAGCATAGCATCGACTATCATGGCACAGTACAGTACATATGACATAGTACAGTGCATATGGCATAGCACAGTGCATATGGCACAGTACAGTGCATATGGCATAGTACAGTACATATGGCATGGTACAGTGCATATGGCATGGTACAGTGCATATGGCATAGTACAGTGCATATGGCATAGTGCAGTGCATATGGCATGGTACAGTGCATATGGCACGGTACAGTGCATATGGCATAGTACAGTGCATATGGCATGGTACAGAGCATATGGGATGGTACAGTACATATGGCATGGTACAGTGCATATGGCATGGTACAGTGCATATGGCATGGTACCTTGCATATGGCATAGTACAGTGCATATGGCATAGTACAGTGCATATGGTATGGTACAGTGCATATGGCATAGTACAGTGCATATGGCATAGTACAGTGCATATGGCATAGTGCAGTGCATATGGCATGGTACAGTGCATATGGCACGGTACAGTACATATGGCATAGTACAGTGCATATGGCATGGTACAGTGCATATGGCATGGTACAGTGCATATGGGATGGTACAGTACATATGGCATGGTACAGTGCATATGGCATGGTACCTTGCATATGGCATAGTACAGTGCATATGGCATAGTACAGTGCATATGGTATGGTACAGTGCATATGGCATAGTACAGTGCATATGGCATAGTACAGTACATATGGCATGGTACAGTGCATATGGCATAGTACAGTGCATATGGCATAGTACAGTGCATATGGCATAGTACAGTACATATGGCATAGTACAGTGCATATGGTATGGTACAGTGCATATGGCATAGTACAGTGCATATGACATAGTACAGTGCATATGGCATAGTACAGTACATGGTGCCTTGCATATGGCATAGTACAGTGCATATGGCATAGTACAGTGCATATGGTATGGTACAGTGCATATGGCATAGTACAGTGCATATGGCATAGTACAGTGCATATGGTATGGTACAGTGCATATGGCATGGTACAGTACATGGTGCCTTGCATATGGCATAGTACAGTGCATATGGCATAGTACAGTGCATATGGTATGGTACAGTGCATATGGCATAGTACAGTGCATATGGCATAGTACAGTGCATATGGTATGGTACAGTACATGGTGCCTTGCATATGGCATAGTACAGTGCATATGGCATAGTACAGTGCATATGGTATGGTACAGTGCATATGGCATAGTACAGTGCATATGGCATAGTACAGTGCATATGGTATGGTACAGTGCATATGGCATAGTACAGTGCATATGGCATAGTACAGTGCATATGGTATGGTACAGTGCATATGGCATAGTACAGTGCATATGGCATAGTACAGTGCATATGGCATGGTACAGTACATATGGCATGGTACAGTGCATATGGCATAGTACAGTACATATGGCATGGTACCTTGCATATGGCATAGTACAGTGCATATGGCATAGTACAGTGCATATGGGATGGTACAGTACATATGGCATGGTACAGTGCATATGGCATGGTACCTTGCATATGGCATAGTACAGTGCATATGGCATGGTACAGTACATATGGTATGGTACAGTGCATATGGGATGGTACAGTGCATATGGCATGGTACAGTACATATGGCATGGTACAGTACATATGGCATAGTACAGTACATATGGCATGGTACCTTGCATATGGCATAGTACAGTGCATATGGCATAGTACAGTGCATATGGGATGGTACAGTACATATGGCATGGTACAGTGCATATGGCATGGTACCTTGCATATGGCATAGTACAGTGCATATGGCATGGTACAGTACATATGGTATGGTACAGTGCATATGGGATGGTACAGTGCATATGGCATGGTACAGTACATATGGCATGGTACAGTGCATATGGCATAGTACAGTACATATGGCATGGTACAGTGCATATGGCATGGTACAGTGCATATGGCATGGTACAGTACATATGGCATGGTACCTTGCATATGGCATGGTACAGTGCATATGGCATGGTACAGTGCATATGGGATGGTACAGTACATATGGCATGGTACAGTACATATGGCATGGTACAGTGCATATGGCATAGTACAGTGCATATGGCATAGTCATAGATGAAAGGTCCTCACACATATAGAGGGTTTCAAATGGTTGTATTGACCTTGTGTATGGGGCAAATACATGACTGTATACATACAATCATACATATGTATATACATGTACAGACGTTAAGGTGCTAAACAAGATATAGGTACAACTTGCTTTGTCCACTTGTAGGTACCCACATCTTCTGCTGCTCCTGTAGGTCTATTCACTTTGTCTTTGTTCTGTGTCTCTGCCTGTATGCTTCACTGCCATTCTCTCTGCGTGTTTCTTTCTCAGTCTATTCTGAGCTATAATGGGGCGGCCATTATTGCTATGAAAGGTAAAGACTGCGTTGCCATAGCAGCAGACAAGCGGCTGGGAGTGCAGGCACAGACAGTCTCCATGAACTTTCAGAAGATATTTGAAATGAATGATAAGCTTTACATTGGGCTTCCAGGACTTGCCACAGATGTTCAGACAGTGTAAGAACACACTTATGCTGATGTCACATTGGCAGCCTGTTTCCTGCTGTTTCCATTTGCCTTTCACTCTAAAATGCGAACGGAAACAGCGGAAGCAGGCTGGCTATGTGAGACTACCCGTTTGTGACGTGACCAGAGAGTTTCAGTTGTTGTATGCGACTTAATACGTACATAGTGGTATGTTGTTCTTCCGTCTGTTTTTTCATTACATGCACAAGTACAAGCAAGCATACAGCATTCTGTTCTGGATGCAGCAGGTGGTGTGGTGCAGTAGCTGACTCGGTGTTTAGGATGGCTGTACCATACAGAGTGATTCCTATGCTGAGTGAATTAGAAGGGATCTGAGCACTATCCCAGCACAGGGAGCCTGATGGATGGGGCTCCACCAGGTCCCATAGAGATCATCTGATGATTAAGCCAGAGGCTCTGGGTTCGACTCCCGGTGTCACCACCTTTCTTACTTTGATTTTGCCATTTCGAAGGTCTTTAAACAGCAACAGCCAAGATTATCTTTCATTAGATGATCTCTGTTGGTCTTTGGACCTGGGGGAGCCCCGTCCATCGGACTCCCCATGCTGTGAAATCCCTCAGATTCTTTGGAAATCACAACATAGAAAGTAATTATCACCTATCTACATTCCTATGCTGTGTCTCACTGTCTCTGCTCCCTACTGCCCCTCCCTTCTTAGTGCCAACTTACTCCAGTTCAAACTTAACCTTTACCAACTGAAGGAGAACAGGAAGATTCAGCCAAAGACCTTCATGAACATGGTCGCTAGCATGCTTTACCAGCACAGGTCAGATGAGACGGATGGTGGGAGGAGCTGTGGGGGTGGGGTGGGGGTGAGTAGAAAGCCCTGAGAGTGTTGTAAGGCTCTCAGGTGCCAGCTTGAAACGGCTTGAAACGGGCTTGAAGCGGCTTGAAACAACTTGAAACGGCTTGAAACGGCTTGAAACAACTTGAAACGGCTTGAAACGGGCTTGAAACGGCTTGAAACGGGCTGAAAAAGCTAAGGCAGGGCTTTTCCACCTCGTTTTTGGCTGGTACCTGAGAAGCTTTCAACGCTCCCACAACAACTAGCTGAGAAGTGCTTACTTCAGAAAGTCTTGAGATGTGTGGGAAGGTACATACAGTACATACATAACCCCGCGTTTTACATATGTAGTGAAGAGCCATCGACCATGCCCCCTGCGTCTTTGTCCGTGACTAACTTGCAGTTAGTATGAACTGCATGGGGCTGCCCAGCTGGCTACATGAAGTCAGGGTGAACGGTAATGTTGTTGAGCAGTCACGTGCACGTACGTAGCAAGGGAATAAATTCAGTCACAAACAGTTTTTTGGCTGACGAAGACCCTCGAGGTTGAAACATCTCGTTGCAATTTACAGAGCATCCATTAATTGAAAGGCATTAAGATTATACTGAAAATGTATTTGAAAGCATTAAAAATGTACTATGAAAGTATACATTCCCTGAAGAATGTCAAAACATGTGATTGAAACTTTGGTGGCAGGGTTTCACAAGATGGTATTTATTAGACAGCTAAATCCAAACGTTTGCTGGTATGTACGTATGTGCGTGATATTTACACCTCCATGCTCTTCTGTGGCTGAATAATTTCTTCCCCTACTTCCTTTCTCCGCTCCCTCCCCTCCCCTCCCCTCCCCTTGCAGATTTGCTCCGTACTTTGTTGAGCCTGTCATTGCAGGACTAGACTTGCATACTAATGAGCCCTACATTGCAACGATGGATCTGATTGGCTGTCCAATGGAAACCGATGATTTTGTTGTCAGCGGAACATGCTCAGAACAAATGTATGGAATGTGCGAGTCACTGTGGAGACCAGATCTTGTGAGTGACGTTAGCGTAACCTCCGCTACAGCTGTACATACGTACGTACGTACAGCTCTGCATTGCAGCACATCACACTGAGTGTTTACTTCCGTTACTCTTGTCCCGATTATAACACACGAGCCTGGTCATGCTTGAAAGGTTAACATTATCTTGGCTGTTCATAATGTGCGAGATAGCACATACGTACATACATATGGTACATACGCAGATGGGGATTTGTAAACATTGCCCAGTGTAGGGGATTAGTGACAAATGGTGGTAATCACTGGATATTGCGCCAACCTGACCAGGTCAGTAAAAACACTGAAACCATGGCCAGGGGGCTGAAGTCCTATTTGTGGCAACCAGTGATCGCCTCCCCAGTCATCCAACAAACAAAGGATGGAAGAGCGACAGACAGCTGTTTCTTCTATCTTTGTTTGTTGGATGACTGGGGAGGCGATCACTGGTTGTCGCAAATAGGACCTCAGTCCCCCTGGCCATGGTTTCAGTGTTCTTATTGACCTGGTCAGGTTGGCGCAATATCCAGTGATTACTACCATTGGTACATACATCTGTACGTACGTAGCAGCTGCTGCCTCAGTGTAGTTAGGGGCATAGGTAAGTAGCTGGTAGTGATTACCACTGAAGTGGGGCTTCTCGGCTGGCTCAGGCATTAGAAAGGGGTAGTGTTTTAATACCAGCTTAATAACAGGCTATTCCCTTGCCACTGATTCAGCCAGCTGCTCTGGCCTTCCTCGGGAGTCAGGATGTACGCAGTGTTTATAAGCTATGCAGCTCCAGCAGTTGTCCTTACATGTAATATGTACTTAGCCATGTGTGTCATGTGCTGTCACTGAACGTTGTGCCACTGAAAGTTGCAGGATGTCATCGATTGTTCCCTCCCTACCTCTTGTGTCCTTCAAGGCAGCACCTATTCAATGCCTGGATGTTGAAGTGGTATTCTACACAAATGTAACAATATCCCTAATTGAGCATCTCCTTCAATGGGGACATGGTTAGGGGCTTCTTGGCATACGTAGGAGCCACCCTTGGGGATATTATCAACGTCAAACTGTTCATCGTTCACATTTTGCTTTAGTGCCGTTTTCTTAATGAGATTGTGAAGGGGGCAAACATTTGCCAGTCGATCACTTCTGACTATTTTAATGAAAGCTCTCATTGCGACTCATAAGATGAAGAAGACTATTAGAGATCTGCCTAAATCTGGTGGTTGAGGTGCTTGTGTGGGTGCAAGATTTCTAGGAGAGCACAGGGTTGTGTACGTAAGTGCTATGGTCTTACTCCTGATTCTTCAATGAATAGCAAGTCATCCAAGTAGTGATTATTGGTTGGCCCCCTTGCTGGAGTCAAATGTACTGCAGTGAATTTGCCACTGACATTGTGAAAGGAATTTAAGATCCAAGACTAGTTGTCACATGCCAACTGTCTTGCTTAGGCCTCCCCCAAGACCAGACCCAACTGAGGAATGAGGGAGGAATCAAGAATGCACCCTAGGGAGCTTTCTGCCTGGCTGTAGTTGGAGACAACTTGCCAGGAATGCCAGTAAAACAATGTAGACTCCTAGTCATGTTTGAGACCCTGGAGCACACTGTACTCCGCAAATAGTCATTCAGGGTACTGTCGGAGGGCTGCTTCCCTTACACAGGGGTCCAGCAGTCAGGGTCTAGGGTGTAATCCTGTGCTTAATTAATGCCCCATCCATTCTAGAGCTATGTACTCTGCACGGCTGCTGCTGCAAGTCCCACAAGTACCCAGTACGTATGTAAGCATTGCAACCCTGAAGGTGGGGGTAATGTGTGTATAGAGCAATGGCAATTGTGAGCAATGTGAATAGTCGACAGTCAGATAAACGTAACAATTCGGCCAGGTAGGCCTTCTCTAGCTGTTGGCTGTTACCAGCTCACAATAGCTACGTGGTCAAAACATTTTGTTTGTCTGTCTTGCTCGCACCTCCCCCCCCATTTCAGTTCAGCAACATGTAGTAATGGGCATCTACCATAAGGTACCTGTCACAAGTTACTTACGTGATTCTGACGAATTCTGCATTAATCCGTTGAAAGTTTCCTTGGATGTCCGCGAAGGCTGCTGCAAATCGTCCGTGCGCTTTCCTTGTACTACCGGAGCGGGTTCCGCAGAAGGCCTAAAATTCCCGTGGACGACGGACAAGGACGGAATAGAGGATATGTGTCGACTTTGCCCCCTTTCACGAGACATTGAACTCACTGCGGGTGCGTAATAGATAAGCATACAAATTTGTTCGAGTTCGCTGCTTTAAGTTGCTGTAGTTCATTTCGCTCGTCGATAGTCGTATTGTGTAGTTACAGGTGCCTTCATCTTTCAACTGCGCAGTGCTGGGAGACGAATTCGTCCTGATAGACACCAGAAATAACGCCGTGCCACACGAAGATGGCCACAGGTAGCGATTCGAGCTTCGCTACGGATGTTTTACCCTCTGCGTGGACAAGTGAGCATCTAAAGAATACCGAATACGCTCTACAGCCTGCACGGAATAATACGATCTACCGAGCGGAAGTCCTCGCGAAGCTTTCGAACGGTCCGCGGTCGGCTGAAGGAAGTCCACATTCTGCCGCGCTGCATTCTGCGGAAAGTCTACTCGGCAACTCCGCAATAAACCGTAAGTAACTTGTGACAGGTACCGTATATGAGTGTGCTGAATGATATGACATCCAAAGCTATGTATCCAGAGGCATGTAGACACAGTATGGTAAAGACCACAACTGTTTTGCTATTAACTTCCTCCAACTTGAATAGCCCTTCTCCAAGACCTGCCTTATCAGGTGAGGACCCTCCCAATGGTAGTCCCGGTTTCCTCTACGAGCACTACCACTTTTTGAAGTTATTCTTCAAGACTGCATACCCAACTGTAAAGCATGCAGATGCCTGTGCATCATAATAATATTGCTGTGCTTTGTCAATTTTCCTTCACTGCTACATCAAGCTTCGTTGCTTTGCCATCCTTTCATCGTCTTCTGGGTCATTGCTCTCACGGTAGTCCTGTGGCTGCTGTGTGATCCTGTAGCACATGTGTAGCATCGCACGAATCCATGGCATTAAAGTCCATTGGCATCTTCGCAGTTTGTCTCAACATTGCTTCAAAAGGTGAAAGGAGCAGCACATCCTTCTCTGTTGGCAGGAGGCAACGCGCAATGGTCTTGCTCTTCCGTCAGTTCTCAATTCTGACTCAAGTTGGTGAGACCATTGATTGCTGCAAATATCTCCAGATGCATTGGGATGGGATTCGATACAAGGGGAGTGGGCCATGTGTCAGGTAGTGGATGTGCCAGTGGACGTTTCTCACGTGGAATTTCATTTACTGATTTGCCACCAATAACTTGGTCCAGGGGAAGCATACTTGTAGTCCCGGTTTCTCTACGAGCACTACCATTTGCCAATACCAATACTAACAGGCCCAAGAAAATATCCGTCTCCAAGTGCTACCGTAGAGTCGTTATTGACACTGGATGCAGTCATGGCTGCTCAATGGTAACTTCGTTGTGGACATGCTGGCTGTTTTACAGTGCTACTCCTGAAGGGGACAGATCAGTGATTAAGAGTGATGGACGTGCCAATGCAACCTCGGATCTACATACATACGTACAATACTACGTACGTATGTAGAATAAGTAGCTCAATATGTAAAATTTCTATGTATAGTAGATTATTACAGAATGTATGAACTTACTGTACAAGCTCCCTGGCATCACTGGCTAGTCTATTCCAATGGAAGCACTCAGCCATCATGTGCCGGTCTTTGTAGCACCAACGTAATCGGGTCGCGGTGTTGAATGGCAGGCTTTCAGAGTAGGCTTCCACACTTCTGCTCTTCTATTTTAATATATTTGGACTGGGAGGGATTTTGGGGGGGATCCAATTTTCATGTGCCAGGTGTATCCAGCCCGCGGGGACATTGATGAGAGGTGGGTTCTAGAGGCAGCAGTAAGGATGCATAAAGGTTCTTACCTCAGTCCTTTCAAGAAGGGGCATACATATGGGATGATGCCTCCACTTCGACTCTACTGTAACCACTCATCCAGAAGTACCCACAGAAATTCCCAAGTGCAAGTGTAGAGGAGAGGAATAAGAAAGGTGTTGTCTATGAATTGCCGTGCAAAGACTGTGCTATGTTTACAACAGAGAGACCATCTGAATCCTAAGAGATGTGGTTAAGTGAACACAAGAACACTGTGAAGAATCATACACCATGGAATGCCAATCCAGCCCTGCACCAACCAATGCCAATTGAACTGGGAGGACACCACAAGGAATGTACTGGAGCCCTACACATTCACAACAGCAGCACAGTTCCAATTTGAACCCTATTCTGGCCATCAATTACACCCTGGCTATAGATCACGCCTTGACATACCCTCATGATCTTGACATACGTTATCAGTCATCTTCTCTCCATTACACTTCACACAGCTTTGAACCTCCACCATATCTTGGTGTCTTCTACGTACATTGAAAGCTGTGCATGCTGCAGTGGCTCCAAATAATCAGTACTTGCATTCTCTCGTGGCAAAGCCCGCACTAGCTAACGCCAACTGCCATCATCTAGTTTGTTCACACTTAGTCTTTGTTCTTCAGCACAATGGCTACCAATGATTCTGAAAGGGTGAACATTCTTCGTGTTACCAGAGTCTTCATGCAGCAAATTGTCTGTATTCAAGCATGTAACCACCTCAGTCACTTCTTCTGTACTAAAAGGGCTTTGATGTGCGGCCATTATTTGCAGACTACACGGAATTACCAAGTTATACCATAGATACCCTATACTACGTGTACATAGTATCATGGTTATACGAAGTATTTCAGCCATGTTGAAGCTCTCACTTTAAACTTTTAAGGGGTCTGGACCACTGCAGGGTCTTACTCTTGACCTCATGCAGTGCATGGTACGATACAGTTACCATTTGACACCCGTGTGATCAGAGGGCATCGGTACAGGCATAACATTGCTACTGCTACTAGTGTACAGTAGGTAGGAGGCGTACAGCTACAGGTGTACGAGGAGCACAGCTACAGGTGTACGAGGAGCACAGCTACAGGTGTACGAGGAGCACAGCTACAGGTGTATGAGGAGCACAGCTACAGGTGTACGAGGAGCACAGCTACAGGTGTACGAGGAGCACAGCTACAGGTGTACGAGGAGCACAGCTACAGGTGTACGAGGAGCACAGCTACAGGTGTACGAGGAGCACAGCTACAGGTGTACGAGGAGCACAGCTACAGGTGTACGAGGAGCACAGCTACAGGTGTACGAGGAGCACAGCTACAGGCGTAGGAGTAGTAAGGCTATGGATGTATGACACATGCATACGGTGTAATAAAGGCTGTACTATATTACACAACTATGCGTGGGCATTTTCTTTGATGTGGTCGGGTCGATAGATATTATATTGACCTGACCACAGGTCGTAAGTTATTTATCAACCCGAGGCTCCTATGACAAAATGGGCTCTTATTGCTTTAATTAAATGATTAGAATCAGAAAGCAATGCACATTTTCAATCAAGTAGTAATGTCATAGCAGTTGCCAGCTAAACGAAAGAGCGCTTCTGCTTCTGTTTTGATCTGTTTGTGTCTGGTCACCCAAAACACCTTTTTGCCACAACGCATCTTCATCACACGTGTGACTGGCTCTGCTTTCTTCAGCTTAGTGCCGAAGCCTTGCCCGCATAGCCGCCACATTTCCGAGTTGAGATCCACCAAGTGTGCATCTGTCAATATATTTATGCATGAGGCCGGTCCACAAAACTGGTGCTGAAAGCCCATTAGCGAGCCACATCGCTTCTTGTAGTCCTGTGACGCAGTCAACAAGAGAGAGTCTTCCTCCTCCTCTTCCTCTCGTTCTTTCAAAATGCCTGAGACACCTGCAACAGCAGTTCATCTTCCCAAGCGGTCGTGTAAAGACAGTCCAAGTACGATTCTTCAGCACTTTTGTCGCATTTTGAAGAAATCGGCAAAGGCTCACAGGATCCTCTAGATCCGTTGTGACAGTGGCTGCGACAGAAGTTGTACATAGGTGACATTGCATCTCCCAAGTTCTCCATCCCAGCCTCTGCCAGGATGGGGAATTGCTACACTGTAGTCCAGTGTGAGGCTATGGTGATGTGTGGCAATAGTCACTGGATAATTATGCCGAACCTGGCCAGGTCAATACGTAATACCTTGCATCCCCAAGAATGTGGCCATGATTAGGGTACAGTTTGGGCTTCTTAATGTTGCCCCACTGACTAGGGTTGTTCAAAGTGAAATGCATGGTTTCGTGTACCTCGGACCAATGACTAAGTACGTGTATGTACTGGGTTGCCCATGTATGCTGCATTTATTGGCTTTGATGCTTGCTTAGATGTGATGGCAGAGCATGGCCCACAATGGTACACACCCTCTCACTCTGGCCTGCCGTACCATAATTCTGTGATGTTGAGCTTACACATTTTGTAACTGACGGAAGACATTCGCAGTCAAAACGTCTTACTCGCACTGAAATTGTTCCTACATGTAAGCTCAACATCACTCTAGTTCTATGAATAGCATAACATGAGCCTCAACGGCATCACATACTTCTTGTGACTGTGGCAGCCTCATTGCCGATAGCAGTGGTGGTATAAAAAGAGACAAACAAGTAACATTACTATACGTATTATAAATGGATATTGCATCGAAGGAGTTTATGCACTAGGTATACAGCTATCAGACCAAACAATTAGTACCAACTACTTACAGACGTTCATCTACTCTATGGCATTAAAGGGTGTATTTTTAGTCCACGTGCAACGAATGGTTACCACTGTAATGGGATGTAAAACTAAAATGAAGGTTATTAGCTTAGTGCACAAACGTGATGTTCTGTCTTGTCTGTCGGCAATGGACCAGTAATTGCATGTAACTCAGGAATGTTGGGGAGAAAGCTTATACATATAAACACACAACTGGTGTATTTACTGTACAGCTTGCCCTTGTCCTTGTCCTTGGCTGTAATGGCCACCCAGCTCACCTTCTCTCACTAGTAGTTCTTTGTGGTTAGCAGGGGATGTGCAGTTGTAATTAGATGAAGCCCTTGTTGGAAGTTGAGTGATTAAGGGTGACACTGAAGAGAGGTCATTTGTGCAGTTGCAGGTGTGCCACAACAATGGATGACCCACTATGGGTGCCCTGGGGTGTATGCAACTAGCGTAAGGTTTCCTTTTCACATGAATAGCAAAGTCATTTCAGAGCAACATACGTAGAATAATGTAATATGATGCAGGACGTTTCGACCTGAAGGTCTTTGTCAACTGCAGAGTACAAGGTGACCTTTTACTCTGCAGCTGACAAAGACCTTCGGTCCAAATGCATCATATGTGAATTATTGCTACGTATGTTGCTCTGAAACGACTTTGCTGTTCATTTAGCTATGAGCCTCTACCAGATTATTCTTTTTCTCGTGTTTGTGCAGGAACCAGAAGAATTGTTTGAGACAATATCACAGGCTCTGCTGAATGCAGTGGACAGGGATGCACTCAGTGGCTGGGGAGGCGTGGTCCACATAATGTGAGGAGGGAGTGGGGCGGGGCTGGGGAGCATGGCCTATGCAGTCAGGGCAAAAACAAATGTGACTGCATTCCACCATTCATTAGAGGTGCAATGTTTGAAACTACTAATGCTAATATTATGGGGTGCCATTTTTGAGTCGGATGTTTGTCCTAATATCCTAGCATATAACAGTTCCAGATGCTGGCCAGCAATGTCTTCAGCAACCGTCCTTGTGCAAGCTCGATGTCTGCCCTCAGAATGCCGTGCACCACCAGCATAGCAAGTAGGGAATGGTCTAAATCATGTCCCCCACTAACGAACTTTACTGCAGCAGGTATTTGCTCCAGTTTCAAGTTCTTGGATCAACTGAAGTATACAATTCTTTTCCAGTCGGGGCTATACAATATACAACCTCGTTATTGCACTAACAAACATGATCTGCAGCAGTGCCTGTGAGCTGGTAGTAGCTGTCACCTCGTAGGCTGTAGGACATCATACCTCCAGAAAAAGGTGACAGGAGGAAAAGGACCATCAGCTGAGCCCAAACCCATGACTTAGCTCTAACGGGGAGTTTCAGCCACATAATTTTGTAAGCTCGTAATTTAATTAATCTGTCTCTGTACTTGTGTTGCTTCAGAAGCCACTGCACCTTAGTGATGTGGAAGAAATTGTGGGTTATGGGTGGACAATTAGGTTGTTGTGTAAAAATGCGTGATGCTGGACTTACAGCTGCTGAGGTGCTACCTAGCACCTGTTACGAGATCCCACAGACCATTACACAAGGAGCTAACTCCCACACCCTTTGCAGGGAGCTTGCACAGCACACTGGAAAGGTCTGCCCATGTAGTACTTATTAGTACTCGTGCTGAGTGACATGTGCAGAGATGGAAGTGTAGTTTAAGCAATAGAAAAATATGGGAGAGAAGATTCCATATTCCTGCTCATTCATAATCAGCCTTACAAATGTCTCTCGGTCACTTCATGGGATTATGGCTCTGTTTTATATATAATATAATAACATACTATTTCTGTATAGTGTTATGTGGGGTGGTTGCCACCTAGTGTTTTAGTCACATTTGTGCACTGGGGTTGGGACAAAAGGCAAGTATTTGGAGTGGAAATGTGACTAAGTGTGAACTGTTTTGGTACTTGTGTACTCTGCATGCCAAGTACGTAAATCATTCATCCTTTTTCTGTGCTGCGTCTTTGCCACATGCAGTGAGAAGGACAAGGTCACAACACGGACACTCAAAGCCAGAATGGATTAATTGACTTATTAGCTTATGACAGTCTGCAGAGCTTGTACGCTGTGGTTTGTTCAAAGTGTAGCTGTAAGCACAATGGAGGCAAGCATATAGATTTTCATCAGGCACGACTTGTGACAAAGTGCCAACAGTGTAACAATCAGATGGCTGGCCCGTGCGGATACCAGTCAAGCTAGTGCCGTGGGAAATCAAATAATCAATCCACTAGCCGTCGGAATATACAACTTATTATCAGACAGTACGGTAGTGCTGTCTGTAGGTGATAGTGGTGGTTGAGATGTGAATGATGTTAGGCATGTGCAGCTTCTGTACACAGGTTACATTATTATCAGAGCATGGAGCAGACATGGAAATCCACAACGTTCACTGGTGATATCGACATTTCCATGACATACAGTAGGATTGCTTATAGTTGCAGTAGCAATTGCTACTAACTGACAACTGAGTGCAGGTATTCCTACATAATGAACAATAAACCACTTTGAGAGTTTAGTCGTTGTCTCAAGATATTACAATTGTGCTTTATGATAGTATGTTATGCAGGTACGTGATTACTGACATACACACATTGAATGATGATTGCATGGTCACAGGCTACTCTTGCATGGCGAGTGAATGTACATCCCTTGCATGACTTGGTGTATTAGTGTAAAATTGTGCTGTTCAAGCTGTGAAAGTGGGTGCACTGGACTCCAGACTAGTACTGGCAGTAGTAGCTAGTACTGCTGTGCATTATCCTTAGTAATGAAGGTCAGAGTAGCATTTTGTCTGAGTATAATAAGCTGGCGTGGGACAATTCGACGAAGCGCTCTAAGTCCCTCGACTCTTATATTGGCGCAACGCTCGCTACTTTTGCTACTTAGGCTTTGGCATTGTACAAATTATATATTATACTATTTATTACATCGCTGAAGGCGGCTTCACTGCTATATACGGCGCTCTTTCGACAGCAGCCCTTTGACGGTGCCCCGACGACTGTGCTTCCAAGAAAGAGCTTTGATGGCACCACTGTTGTTGGCTAAATTCACAGTTCTTCTTGCATTTGGTAACTAGCTAGCTAGCTCTTGGCCATATACAAACGACGCTATCCCGGAATATGTAGCTAGCGGAAGCAAGCTGTCTTGCAGTTTGGCTTGGGCAAACCACAACACATGCAATTTTCCTGTTTATGCACAACGGTCCTCCTAGGTACCTTTGCGTGCCAGAGAGCGCGAGCGTCTCCTCTTGGTCATTGAACCGCTTTTTTGCACACAACAACGTGTCCGGAATCTCGCATTCGCCATCCGTAAACGCACGAAAATCATGGCGTCTACTTCCGTAAGAGTGGGAATCTGTGCGGCGCTCGTCTCAGGGGTAACGAATTTTCTTCCGCATACCCCCTCATGACACTCCCCATGCGGCGCCCTGTAATAAGGCCGAGTGTCACGTCCATCGCAGGCACACTGCGGGAGGAGTTTGCGAACAAAGGATGACGGCTCTACGAAATTAGATAATAGATTTCGTGATAGGTCACATTAAGTAACGGCCAGTACGGCCAGTAACGGCCCTTGGTAATCTCCACGCGGCAACCGAGCTAGTCTGTAAGTGATGAGGAAGAGATCTATTTTCGGCATCTGTGTTTTCGGAGTGCTGGCAACACTCGTTCTGACCACACTCATCGTGACTAACCAAAAGGAGGAATTGTCATTATGGATTGCTGCTGGTGACGGTGTTCCGAGTGCCACGCCATGTACTCACTTAAACATAACCGAGCCGAATGTAGTCGGAGAGTCAACTAGAAGAGAGGTATGCCAGAAGTTACTGGCGCTCGGTTCACTCGTTATACCGTACGAGTTGCAGAAAGAGTGCGATGCCATTACGGAAGACTCTCCCGACTGGCTCGAATTGTTCAAGCGCTTTCTCTGGTACGTTCAGTGGCACAGAGACGTGTACGATAGGATAGCAAAGAACCTGACGACGCTGCAGGAGACCAGGACCTTGACGTTCAACTGCGACATATTCAAGAGATGCACAGGACTGGGAGCGACAGTGAGGTCCATAGCAACAGGTGTGCTGGCTGCGATGTATACCAAGCGGTTCTTTGTAGCAGATCAGTTGAGTTTCCAAGCTGCATCATGTTGGACAGACATGGCAATACAGCCCAATAGCATTCCCTGGAAAGTTAAAACTCCAACATGGGATATGCTTGAGAAGAAGGTGAAAGTCTCCACCCACGTGGTGCAAGCAGCATTCAATGACAGCAATCTACATGTTTTCTATGGTCATCCCAGTATTGGTCACGCTGAGTTTTTCTGCAAAGATTTGCCTGCAAGTGAAAGGAATTCTGCCAGCACCATATTATGTAAAGAAGGCTTAAAGCGGAATGTGAATGAATCTGTGGTGGGAAGAAAGTACACTCACTTTTTGCTAGGAGCCATTGCAAGAGCTGCAATGCATTTCTCAAAAGCCGTGAGTGAGCAAACTGATCAGAAATTGAATTTTTTGCAGAAGAAAGGTCTCCCTTCTGGTGGCTACCTTGCTGTGCACTTGCGAACAGGTATGGATGAACATCGATATGAGGGCAAACTTCTCAAAACTGGCAAGTTCCTTCAAGGAGATGTCAATTGGAGGCAACGCATTGACTGTGCACTACAGAGAGCAAGTGCCTCTGGACTGGGAAGACCCATCCTACTGGTGACAGACTCAAGTGCATGTAGAACGTGGACAAGAGTTCATTACCAGCCTAAGGATGTCCTGGTCACAAATTCGTCATTCTTCCACTTTTCAAGGGGAACACGTCGTAGCCCCAGTTGTGACGAGTTGAAAGGTCAGTTTCATCAGTTAAATGACATGGTCAGCGAGATGTGTTTGCTGTCCCGGGCATCCCTTTTTATTCCTTCAGTAATGAGTTCTTTCTCAGAAGTTTCCTTCTACTTCAGTGCCCTCCCTCAGACTCACTTTTTAAAGTGCTGATGTCTCCCATCAGAAATTTATGGTGCATGACATCTTAAATTCGTTAATTTATATAATTAATGAGTCGAGTCATGTACTCAATGCAGTGCAAGTTGCAATATAAACCACTAATGTAAGTAAATAATCTATATTAATAAAGAGGAGTTGAAAATGGTTGTGCGCGATATCCTCGCGTCCGCGCAGCCAAATTGCCACAAAACCTTCACAGCGCATTGTAACCCCTACCGTAGAGTGTCCTCGAGGGGGCGACGAGCGAAAATACGCTTCGGCCAAGGAGCGCGCGGCGAAAACCCAGAAAACGACCGTCCGCCATTTTGGTTTTACGGAGAAAATATACGGACTTCCGTGCACGGTTTGAACATTGTCATTGGGAAGCGCCACCTAGAAATGCCAGCACCATCTAGAAATGCCAACGTGGGAACTAACATGAAATATTTATGCATGTGATAACAAAAGTTACATTGATGATGTTTGATGATGTACCCAATAGCATAATTGCAACCATGCATTCTGCAGCTGAAGAGGCACAACAAACATGAATCTGTAGCTATATGAAGCATGATTAGCACAAGCTGTGAAAATGTTGATAGGTTGTCATGATGTCGTCACATGTTGCCAATGTTGTCATGATTAGCACATGCTGTGAAAGGTGGTTCAATGCCCAAGAGGAGATGCTCACGCTCTCTGGCACACAAATGCACGTAGGGGGACCATTGTGCACAAATAAGCTGTTGTGGTTTGCCCAAGCCAAACTACCAGACACCTTGCTTCGGCTACATATTCCCGGGATGGTGTTATTTGTATAAGGCCAAGAGCTATATAGCTAGCTACCAAATGCAAGAGGAACCGAGAATTTAGCTAGCAACAGTGGTACCATCAAGGCTCTGTCGTTGAATCACAGTCATCGGAGCGCCATTGAAGGGCCGCTGTCGAAGGAGCGCCGTAGCAGTGAAGCCCGCCGAAGGCTAGTCTCGTACCCAGCCCCAACTTCCGCAAACATGGCTGACGACGCGGAAGGTAGGGTCTGGGGACTATGTACATAATCCTTGGCGGTGATTGCGCAATATCACATGATGGGCACATGCTTCCATATCGCGTTTATATGGCAGCCCAAGACTATCGCGATGCTCCTTCTGTGCACAGCCTCCTAGCGATACGGAGACAAGAAGACGCAATCTATCTTCCCTTCTGCGCGGTGGTAGCATAGTTGGAAGCTTCGTGAGGACGGTTTGGCCTGCATTGTGGCACCAGTTGACAGTGAGTACGCAAACTGCGTACGCTTGCCGACGGTGCTTTCAAGATCTGGACACCGGCTCAAAGCGGCTTGAAGCGCTAAGTCAATCCATTTCTAAGCTGGAAGGATCATTTTCGAGCTCTGAGTACTATCCTTTGACAGTTAGGACAAGGACAATTTTTACCCAACCATTCGATTCGTATCCCTAGCGATGACTCTGTATGCGCAATGGCTCGACCGTTAGCTTGACCCAAAGGAAGCTCCATCTCCGTCGTTCGCACCCAACGCACGCGCATGTGACCGACATGTGATTTGCTCATTATTATTCACGTATCTGCAATCTGATTGGAGGCAGGGGATCGCCGGACTCCGCCAAGAAAACTGCACATAGTCCCCAGACCCACCTTCCGTGCCTTACAAAATGGCGGCCGGAAGTGGGGCTGGGTACGAGACTAGCCGAAGGCGGGCTTCACTGCTAGTCTATATATATTTTCGTAGAGCTGTCATCCTTTGTTCGCAAACTCCTCCCGCAGCGTGTCTGCGACGGATGCGAAACTCGGCCTTATTTCAGGGAGCCGCACGGGGAGTGTCATAAGGGGGTAGGCGGAAGACGATTCGATACGGCCGAGAAGAGCGCCGCACAGTTTCCCACTCTTACGAAAATACACGCCATGTTTTTCTTGCGTATACGGATGGCGAATGCGAGATTCTGGACACGTTGTTGTGTGTAAAAAAGGCGGTTCAATGGCAAGAGGAGACGCTCGCGCTCTCTGGCATGCAAAGGCACCTAAGGGGACCATTGTGCACAAATAAGCAACAAAAATTGCATGTCCTGTGGTTTGCCCAAGCCAAACTGCCAGACAGCTTGCTTTGGCTACATATATATTCCCGGGATGGTGTTATTTGTATAAATTATGGCCAAGAGCTATATAGCTAGCTACCAAATGCAAAAGATTTAGCCATGGATAGTAGAGAACAGGGATTGGCAACTCCCGATTTCATACCTTGTTAACACCTACATCCGGGTTAGGATGACCTTTGCTTGCCGCAATGAAAATGGTGTCGCAGCCGCTGCCGAGATGTTAAAGACGATGCTAACGTGCTAACAGACGCTTTCAGAAAACAAGTATTCAGAACGAAAGACTACGATGTGGATCGTGTGATTAGGCTTTTCCTCAGCTGGTCTGACCATTCCGTTGCTTTGTATGAATGGATTGAAATGCAAAATTGGTCATTTTGTCTACCTATGTACTTTGCTCAGGATACTTAGCATAATCAAAATATGAGTTGGAAGGCATACACCAATCACTATAGGATTGGTCTAAGTCAAAACGATCATCTGAAATGCCCTCTCACAACCAGGAAAGGTACAGAACTACACCACACTAATAGTCAGCAGTTGTGCACTATGAGGCCTGACAGCACCCCAGAATTAAGAGAAATCTCTTCAAAACCGGTCTAAAGGCATGCTACAGGGACTGCACAGTATTGCTCTTTAAGCCTTTTGAGCATACATGCAATGTCATTGGCAGTAGAGGTACAGAAAGTCCTATTACAAGGTAAAATGATCAATAATTGAGCCTTGCAGTGCCTTTATGTGTGTATGTGTCTGTATTTTTCAACACCTATCCACTCTATAGCCCTTAAGGGACCTTGAGCTATCTTTTTGTGGGTTTGCAGTGCTTTGTGACCTTCCCCTGGTGGTTTGTTCTTCCACAATGTCCCTTCTTCTCCAAATCTCTCTTTCAAAGGTCGCGCCATATATCACATTATAACACTTAATTAACAAGGTGTCAGTTCTAACCCGGATGCATAACCAGTAAAATAATACAACAGTACAGGATAGTTGCCAATCCCTGTTATCTACTATCTATGATTTAGCTAACAACAGTGGTACCATCAAGGCTCTGTCATTGAATCACAGTCGTCGGAGCGCTGTCGAAGGAGCGCCATAGCAGTGAAGCCCGCCGAAGGCAGGCTTCTCTGCTAGTATAATATAATCGTATGGGGCCTGGAGCCCTTGGTGGCTAAATACTTAGTATGCCCGTAGAGTATGGAGAACTTAATGGATTTTTGATTAGGCAGAGTTTTAAATTAGGCTTCTCGTCTCCTGCAAATTGCAGGCAAAGTGCCAATATAACTTCTCATAGAATAACACATATTATGACTAGGCAGATGCTTACAGCATCGTGGGGGCGAGCCTGAGCGTGCTAAAGGTGCTGATGGCATGCAGCTATTTGCGTTGGACTGCATCGCGTACATTGTAGATGCTGAAACGAACTGAGTGTTTGCTTGTATGACTGATATGTAGAGGCTACAGCTGATGCCAATGAAAGTTGGATGATGTTGTATTTGAGCAATGTTAAGAATCACATGATTTTGTCGTATATATGTTTGCGTTGCGTAAACCAGATGAGGAACGATTCTCAGAATGCTCAGAAACGGCTGTGTTGCTGAGTGTTCTTCTAAGTGGCGTTCCTGTGGGGATTGTATAAAGGAGTGATCTGCTGTCAGACTGCTGACTACTTCCCTTAGGGTCCTGTGAAATTCTCGAACGTGGAGGAACATTAGATGTAGATAGTTTAGAATATCTATGGCCTGAGGAAGCGCCATTCTTGTCAAGCTGCGCACACACGTACATAACCGCTGCAGCCTGGCCTGTCTGTCATCTGCATGCTCTGCAGCTAGTCTCTCCAACTGTTTAGTACGTTAGCGCATTAAAGAACGATTCTCAGAAGGCTCAGAAGCGGTTGTGTTGCTGAGTGTTCTTAGTGGCCTGTGGGCATTGTATTATTGGAGTGATCTGCAGAGTACTTCGCTTAGGGTCCTGTGAATTCTCGAGCGTGGAGGAAGATGAGTTGGCGATATTCCTCCTTCCGATGCCTGTATCCTTGCCTGGGGGAAAGGTTGGAGTGTACGCTTCGTTTCGGACGATTTCCTTCTCGTTTAAAGCTGTCCGCAGCGAGTATTTGAGTCGCACGCAATGGCTACGCAAAGGGCGGCGGCACATGATATAGGAAACCATAGTTGCTGACACGTCACAGGTCGCGCGCGCTTCGCGGCACGTTGGGCTCTGTTTGGATTCTATCTGGGTCAAATCCGATCAAAATCCGTTGCAACCTTGCTGGCAAGATGGGAGCCACAAAAAAGACATCGCGTTAATAGATGCGGCAGACGAATTAATAGTTGAGGCTTTTGTGGGCATGTGGTCAGTCGAAACCATTTGCGTGGACCTACTCAAAGCGATTGATAACGATACAATATTTTGACTTTACACCCGATCAAGCTAGGTCGTTGTGTGAACGAAATGTTGTAGTAAATATGATCGTGTGATCCTGGGTTGTGGACAAACGGCACACTAACCCGATAACCCGACGATGGTTCTCCAAAAACGTAAACAGATGGAAGGTAGCTATCTCATTCCCAACGTGCGAAGCGCGCGAACTGTGACGTATCAGTAACTATGGTTTCCTATCACGTGCCGCGTGATCGAGTGCAGACTTCAAATCGCAATCGGGACAACCGACCCAAAAAGTACTGTATATGGCAATGAAACTTTGTAGACATGGTGAGGTGGTCCATACGACTACTTCATTACTAGGATTTCTTAATTCGGGGTTCCCCGTCATAAATAGACGGCCCAGTTAATAATATAGATACTACGGTAGTGTAATTGTACTTGCATTTATGTTGCTTTGGGCCTTACGATGCATAGCAATGATCATAATAGGCACACATGCGCACTGCCTGTAGCATGCACCATGCACTGTAATGGAAAATGAAGAAGAAATCATAAGTGGTTACGTTTAATGGATAAACAGTCAGTGGACTAGTCAATGGCATTGACCTTCAGCGAGCTGAAGGTCAATGTACTCCAATGCTGGGTGGTGTCGAGATGATCTGGCTCCCCTGATGCACATGATGGAGCAGCGTAGCAGGGCGAAGCTCATTCGGCAACGGAGCCATCCCATTGCCTTGCTGTAGGGAATACCCCTCTTCTCGCTTAGCATTGAGGCCAGTCGTTTGTAGAACACTGTTGCCGCTTTGCCCATTCCTCCCGTGGATGACAGCACTAAGGGGGTGAAGGTACCGTGTTCCACCTCTCTGATGCGTTGCTCGTACTGGCGCTTCTTCTCCTGCTCATGTCGCCTGTACACTGCCTGTAGGGATGCTTGCCGATTCGATCGGGCGCTAGGGTTGAACACCCTTACGTCCAGAAATGCCTTCTCGAACCTGCCTCCCCAAAAGCCATGCATAGCAACATCCAATCTCGCACCGTCCTCCACATTTGCAGACCCATGGAGCATTGCCTCTCCACACAAGGGTTGCAGGTGTGGCTCAGTGGACACACCATGACACACCTCTGTGAGTAGGGATGCTGTCATGTCCCTCACCTCATTGTGCCTAATGGAGGGGAACCCTCCAGTTGGGCAGGACAGAGCATGTTCCACACTGAACTGGTGACCACAGCTGCAGTGAGATGGTGAGTTCTCAAGTGCCCAATCGTACCGAAGGGACAGGGCATCCCTGAATGCTGACTTGTGCAGCGCGAACCCATGGCTGTCAATGGGCAGTGCAGACAGCCAGGTCGATGCACCTTTCTCCTGGGCAAGTTCCATGCAACGTTGGAGGTGGACTGGGAGCTGTCTCTGCAGTTTTGAGGCATCTTCTTGTTGATTGGCTCGTCTGATGGATCGTACTTCTGCTTTGGCAAGCTGCTGAGCTGCATGGCAACCTGACAGTTGGTGATCTTGGCGTACGACTCGCTCCACCAGTGGGGCACTGATCTGCTTTGAGGCCGTGTGTACCTGTGAAGAGGATGTCGCTGGGTTGGTCAGACCAAGGCCTCCTAAGTGTACAGGCAGTGCTGTCAGTTCCCGAATCAAGTCTCCTGGAGGATTTTGACCAGTCAGTGCGGGGATGAGCTGTGAATGGATTGCGGACTCCAATGGCAGTAACAGTTCTGAGGCTGATAATGCTTCCACATCCATGACGCGCAGGAGATAGTTCCATTTGGATGACAGGCCGTGAGTAAATGCTGCATAGGCTGCATGGGGCTGTGTTCTGGCATACTCACTGAGGGTCTTCATTTCTTCTGTCCACTCCTCTACTTTCTTCTTAACAAAGTCTGTGAGGAAAGGTGCTGTGCCGATTGCACTCCCTATATATCTTCCACCCTCGGTGGAGATCTCGATTCCAGTACCATGGAAGACTTCCTTAGCGGTTTCGGCAACTTCTTGCTTGACCAGGATTCGCGTCTTGGAACATTTCGGGAAGTAACCGTAGTGCGGGCCAATCTCTTCTAACCTGTCCCACCATGCCTTAAGTCTGTCTATACTTGATCCAGCGGCAGAGTCATCAGCGTACCAGACTTGCTTGGCAATGCCATCAAGTCTGCATATCAGGGGTTGAGTTCCGATTGCGTACATGGCCATGGCCAGGGGATCCCCCTGGGTGGTACCTTCCTTGGATAGCATACATTCACCGTCCACAAACAGCTGGGAAGAGTCACGGTAGGTGTTGATCAAGATGGGGGCCAGGGCTGGGCAGATAGCTTGAGTGTTACGCAGGGCAACTTGTCTGTTCAGTCTATTGAATGCGTTTGCAGCATCAACGAAAATCATTGCTTCGGTGTCCTCTTCGTCGTAGATGTGTGCCATGGCATGGACCGCAGCTTCGCATCCTGCATCCTGCCCGGTACACAGCTGGAGAGAGCCCACGGCATTCTGGAGGTCCTGTTTGGCGCACTTCATGATGACCTTCCCTATGATCCTGCGGCAGACCTCGCCGATCCCAATAGGCCGTACGCCCGGGCACTTGTCCAGGGGGATAAGACGGCAGGCTGTGTATGCCATCAAGCCTGATGGGTCGAGATAGGTGGTACTGATCCTTCTGGCAAAGGTAGCTAGAGCACAGCAGAGGTCATTGGAGCTCTGACCAAACGCAGTGCATAGGCGTCTCCAGTTCATTGCATCTAATCCTGATGGGCCAGCAGCACCCTCTGTGTGTAAGGCAGAGGTTCTAATGTCTTCAGCTGTGATGCTGTCAAAGAGGATTGGGTGGAAATCATTGCTAGGTAGCTCTTCATTAGGCGCACTCAGGATGGCATCGGCATTAGCAGGGTTGGCATCTGGGTGTTTGTCTTCGAGAATCTCTCTGACCGTTTTCCTGGAGGAAGAGGTTGGGTCCTCAGTCATGATTTGGTCAAGACTGAGGAGTCCAGTGTGTTCTCTCTTGGAGAGATAACGAAGAGCAGCCCTGACCCTTCCCTCCATCATCAGCTTTGAGAATCTGTGTGCGGTCCTAGCTTCTTCCCTCTCATCTCTGTGCGATCTAGACCCTTGCAATTGTCGTTGGATCGTTTTCCCTTCCTTAAGCAGCTCCAGTATATCGCCCTTCTCCCACAGGGCAAATCTCCGGCGGAGGCAGTTCACATGGTCAAGTGACTTGGATTTGGCACTAGGCTTCTGGAGCAAAAGTGCTGGCATGGTCATGGCTGCCTTAACTGCAAAGGCCTCTAGTGCAGATTCATTGGCAAAGGCATTGAACAAACGTGCTAGCTATAGCTCACCCACAAATCGCTTGCCTTGGGCTCCCGATGGTACCATGAAGAGATTGCGTTTCCAGTGGACTATCTGGGAATAGGCATCGTTGATAGCATCAGAAAATTCCCGGCCTGTTCTGGTTTGCCAGGAGGCGTTGTCGCACGACATCGGGTTGAATCTGGGGAGGGCTCGCACCTGCTCTGAGGTGCGAGTGGTCTGTGGTTGCTCGAGATCAGGATCGGAGGCAGACATCAGTCGTGGCTGGGAAATACCCTCTTCATGGTCGCTATCAGGGGCGGGCATCTGCTGGGAAGCGTGTTTCGTGCGCTCCAGATCGGAGGCAGGCATAGGTTCCTGGCGGGTGTTACAGCAGCGTCCTCTTTTACTTGGCAGACAGTCAGTACACGCGGCTCCTGAGCGAGAGCAAGAGCAGTTCTTACATCTGCCGCTGCCGTTGCACCGGCAGCAAACGGGCATGATGCAGGACTCGGGGGTTCAGGTTTCAAGACTCAGGATACGCGATTTATGTTGCTTTGGTATTATCAAAGCACTGCACGCGAGTTATTTATATGGCGGGCGACTTTTGAAAGCGTCTTTCTCGAAGATGAGTTTCACACTGCTTTTGGGTGGCTAGTCGAGCACGGGTTAACATGGTGCGTAATATTTTCCGGAACCGCGCCATTGGTTGCAGTCTTGGTCTCGCCATCGTCTTCAATGGCTGCCCTCAGGACCTTACACATGCAGCGTTGCCACGGAAAAGTGACCATATCGACGCAGAAGTTGGTGATCGCCGACAATCGCATAAGCTAAAGTTTGACAAGTGCCTGTAGCGTGGAAAAGCTTAGAGCGCACACTTGCTCTAAAATCATCTGCACAAATGGCGTGCCCAGAGCCCACTCGAGCTCGCTCGGACAGCTTCTTAGCCTTCAGTATCCATAGGAATGGGTAAATTTCGTGTATAGGTGATAGTGCCTATTTGGTGTGCATGTTTGTAGATGCTTCTGTGCGTTTTCCTGCACAGTAGGCACGTGTGTGTTAGTCTCGCTATAGATAGTAGAGAACAGGGAATGGCAGCTATCCTGTACTGTTGTATTATTTTATACTGTGTTTACTGGTTATGCATCCGGGTTAGAACTGACACCTTGTTAATTAAGTGTTATAATGTGATATATGGCGCGACCTTTGAAAGAGAGATTTGGAGAAGAAGGGACATTGTGGAAGAACAAACCACCAGGGGAAGGTCACAAAGCACTGCAAACCCACAAAAAGATAGCTCAAGGTCCCTTAAGGGCTATAGAGTGGATAGGTGTTGAAAAATACAGACACATACACACATAAAGGCACTGCAAGGCTCAATTATTGATCATTTTACCTTGTAATAGGACTTTCTGTACCTCTACTGCTAATGACATTGCATGTATGCTCAAAAGGCTTAAAGAGCAATACTGTGCAGTCCCTGTAGCATGCCTTTAGACCGGTTTTGAAGAGATTTCTCTTAATTCTGGGGTGCTGTCAGGCCTCATAGTGCACAACTGCTGACTATTAGTGTGGTGTAGTTCTGTACCTTTCCTGGTTGTGAGAGGGCATTTCAGATGATCGTTTTGACTTAGACCAATCCTATAGTGATTGGTGTATGCCTTCCAACTCATATTTTGATTATGCTAAGTATTCTGAGCAAAGTACATAGGTAGACAACATGATCAATTTTGCATTTCAATCCATTCATACAAAGCAACGAAATGTCAGACCAGCTGAGGAAAAGCCTAATCACACGATCCACATCGTAGTCTTTCGTTCTGAATACTCGTTTTCTGTGTCCCAAAGACTCTGAAAGCGTCTGTTAGCACGTTAGCATCGTCTTTAGCATCTCGGCGGCGGCTGCGACGCCATTTTCATTGCGGCAAGCAAAGGTCATCCTATCCCGGATGTAGGTGTTAACAAGGTGTGAAATTGGGAGTTGCCAATCCCTGTTCTCTACTATCTATGGTCTCGCATAGCCAGACCATAGTCTGGCGAGCCAGCCAGCCCCTTTCCCTTGATTGTGCAACACCTCTTGAGGAATAAGGTCTGGTTCCCAGACTAAGCCAGACCGCTTCCTCCTTCCATTTTACAGACTGACGGCATAGCCAGACCGCTTCCTCCCGACCGATGACGTCAGTCTGTAAAAATGGAGGGAGGAAGCATTCTGGCTATGCGAGACTACGTGTGTGTGTGTGTGTGTGTGTGTGTGTGTGTGTGTGTGTGTGTGTGTGTGTGTGTGTGTGTGTGTGTGTGTGTGTGTGTGTGTGTGTGTGTGTGTGTGTGCGTGTGTGTGTCGTCCGTGAAGCCTGTCAGATCCTGCCAATCCTGCCAGACAAGGATGGTTCCTGCTTTTTGTGTGTGTTTCTTGTATGTGGTGGTGGTGGTTGTGTGCGTGGTGTGTGTGGTGGTGTATGTGTGTGTGCGTGTGTATGGTATTGCATGCAAGACCAGTGTGAATGTGCGTTCAGCGACTGATACTGTCACTCCCTTCACCCTTTGCACACCCATCCATGGGGAGTTTACACATCTCCCAAGCTTGTTCATATGTTGTACACAGAGCTCGAGAGCAAAGAGTAAGGCATCTTAGTGACTGGGAACTTGGTGTGTGTGTGTGTGTGTGGTGTATGTGTATGTGTGTGTGCTGTGTGTGTGTATATATGTGTATGTCTGCACGTGTGTGTGTGTATATGTGTATGTCTGCACGTGTGTGTGTGTGTGTGTGTTGTGTGCCAGTTGCCACTCGAACCCCATTTATAGCTATTAATTCAATCAATTTGTTCCAGCAAGCCTCACATTTTTCTGTCCGCATAATGGAAATTCAATGAGTGCCACTAGCACAGCAGTATCTGCCGTTTAATTATATCTCAGTTTGGTCCAGCAGCATGCATGTCAGCGTATAAACAGCGTAGCTATAGCTAGCTAGTTATAGAGAGACGTTTTAGTTAGCTAGCTAGCTACTGAAAGTTTCAGGGATGCATGAATTAAATAGTGATATAGTATACGTTTTGCAAAGCTGAAGGCTGAAGGGTACAATATGAATGAAGGCCATATCTCCGAGTCCATTTGGCGTGGGCTTGTTGACGATCAATCGCCGATCGACGATGAACTTGGCTCCGCGCTAAAATATTTAGCGGTTGTATAGCAACGGAGTCACGTGACATCTGCCCTGCGAATTCGATCCGCGAAGTGTGAAGCAAGGCAGCGCAGCAGACATGGGGGAGCTGGCAAGAATGAAGCAGCTGATCGCTGTATTGCTCGTCAATATGATTATTCTGACACTGGTTCTACACATGAGTGTGCTGGACCAACACCTCCCCATACTCACGCGCAGTGCTTCGACGCTGGGCAACCATACTGAAGAGTCAGAGTCGTCCTGCGCAGAAAGCAAGGAGATACGGGATGTGTGCGAGAGGCTGTTAAACCTCGGATTGTCCGTTATACCGGAAAGGTTACAGAGGGAGTGTGAAACGATTGCAGAAGAATCTACCGATTGGCTCAAACTGTTTAAGCGCTTTCTCTCCTACGTCCAGTGGCACAATACACTGCACGCTGACATACTGGCGAACCTGACGACGCTGCAGGAGACCAGGACCTTGACGTTCAACTGCGACATATTCAACAAATGCACAGGACTGGGAGCGACAGTGAGGTCTATAGCAACAGGTGTACTGGCTGCGATGTATACCAAGCGGTTCTTTGTAGCAGATCAGTTGAGTTTCCAAGCTGCATCTCAATGGGATGACCCTGTGCAACACAATGCTATTCACTGGGAAGTGGAATCGCCAACATGGAGTTATTTCCAGGACAAGGTGAATGTGTCACACCACGTGGTGAGAACAGCTTTCAACACTTGCAATCTACATGTTTTCTATGGTCATCCCAGTATTGGACATGACGAATTCTTCTGTGATGACCTGCCTGAAGTTGAAAAGAATTCTGCCACTGCCACGTTATGCAAGGAAGGAAGGAATAGAAATCCTATTGGGTTTCTGGACAGGAAGCATGAACATTTTCTAATTGGTGCCGTCATAAGAGCTGTGCTGCGCTTTTCAACAGCCGTAAACAGGCGGGCATCACAGAAGCTAATGGTTTTGCAGAAGAGAGGTCTCCCTTCTAGTGGCTACCTTGCTATGCACTTGCGTACAGGACTAGATGAAATTGTTAACAAGCTTGGTAAGTATGTCAGGACAGGGAAGTTTATTCAAGATGATGCAGTTTGGAGACAGCGGATAGACTGTGCACTACAGGAAGCAAATGCGTCTGGACTGGGAAAACCCATCCTACTGGTGACAGACTCAAGTGCATGCCGAGAGTGGACAAGAGGTCATTACAAGTCTAAGGATGTACTAGTTACAAGTTCCTTGTTTTTCCACTTTTCAAGGGAAGCACAGACACCGGAGATGACCCAGACACCAACTGTGATTGACATGGTGAGTGAAATGGATTTGCTGTCCCGGGCTTCCATTCTCATACTTTCAGTGATGAGCTCCTTCTCAGAAGCTTCCTTCTACTTCAGTCCCCTTTCTCAGTCTGGACTTGCTCAGTGCTAATTACTATGCAAGATATACTTCTTACACTGTACATATGTGTATATATGGTATGTATATAATACTATTATAGCTAAGGGTACTATTATGTTATGTATAATGATTTCTTTGCTTATTTATTATATCTATTCAAATTCAAATTTATTATTCATTACTTGAGTGCACCATGCCCGTAGCTATTAGGACACCACATGGCCCTATGTAGCACTCCACACATAATTATTACGAGAAAAGATAAAGCTGAGTCATACATGTAAAGACACTAGGATCAATAATGGAAGTGTAAGTACAGGTTATTGGTAGCTAAGTATGAACAGTGCATGCAGATTGATTGCTAGAACCTAGCTGACCACAGTTAATGTAGATAAAATGTGATAGTTCCTACATGCATGTGATAGTTCCTACATCCATGTGATAGTATGATGTGGTAGGGGTTCACTGCTGCATGTGTGAGGTAAATGGACACAAGATTATTGAGCTTAGAACACAGCAATTATTTCATTAGGTTGCAGGATGTTTCGATCTGTAGATCTTCCTCAGCTTTGCTTGACAAACCTGCAAGCCCCTTGACACATTTTCTAAACTTAATTATCTATCACCTGATCCTTCCTTTTAATTTGAGTCACACTCAGTTATCCACTTCATCATCCAACTTCAGCTTCTCATGCATCTCCTTCCTCCATTCAACCCTTACATGCCTCCAAGCAACACTCACCAACATACCTTTCACGCATGCCTCTGATAACTCCCTCATCACACCGCCACTCACATTCCGCCACCCAAATTTACCTACACACCTGCCAATGCTTCTCATCCAGCTTCCCTTTTCACACTCCACTGCTTGAGACACCACCTTCCTTAGCAGCCTGCCGTCATACACCTTACTTGTCAGCACTTGTACCAGAACTGCATGCACCTCCATCTTGTCTCCCACACTACTGGTAGAGACTCCTTCTCCATCATTAATGATGCCTTCGGCTGTACATAACATGCCCACCCCAAAGAACATGGAGAAAGCCCACAGTTACAATTTTTTTTCTAGATTTCTCATGCAACCCCAGATTTCAACACCATACAGCATTATCATCTTGTCAACCAGAGCAATCATTATAGTTTCTTGAAAATGCCTACCCCAACATCACCAACTTCTGCCTTGCACCTATTTAGCCAAGCACTTAGTGCCCTCCTCCCTGCAGCAGCTTTCTCCTCCACCATCTCCTTCAATTCCAGGTGTTCATCAATAACACAACCTAAATACTTATAGCTGGACACCATTGGGATCACATCTCCATCCACCTCATACTCCACTTCACACCTCTCCCCCATCTTCTTCCTCATATGCATTATGCCTGACTCCCCGCATTGATCTTTACCCCCCACTCTTCACACCACTTAGCCAAAACATCCAAGCTCTTCTCCAACCCTTCTTTGTCAGAGGCAACCAAAGACGTGTCATCGGCAAACAGAAGCCAGCATCATATCACCACCACATTGCACACCACACTTCTCATCATGCATCCTTAATTGTCACCACACCATTAATGTATAAGGAAAAATGAATAGTAAAGGAGAGAGAACGTAGCCCTGCCTAAATCCCATACCAACACCAAATTCTTCACTCAACCTGTTCTGTACCTTCACCTTACATGAGCTCTTTTGGTAAAGCACCTTTAAAAAGCTCAGAAATCTACCATTTACACCCAGCTGGTCTATATAAGCACCACCACATCTTCCCTCGGTCTACCATGTCATAAGCTTTAGTTTAAGTCAATGAAAGCCATGGATCAGCATACCCTTAGCTGCTTTTGCTATCTCTGGCTGCCCCAACAGCACCAACGTCAAAACCTCATCCCAGCATCCCCTCAGCTTGTGAACCCGCCTTGCTCTTCTGTAATCAGTCCTTCTCCCTCAGCCAGTGGTGGGAAGAAAGTACACTCCTCATAATGTCTCTCATCATAGCTCCTCGCTGGAATAGCTAGCTAGTATCATATACTGTTAGAAAAGGGGTGTTAGTGCAGTTGGCAATAGTTAGGGTGTTGTCAATACACCAATAGGGGTGTTATGGCTACCACCTCAACACCCATTTGGGTGTTGTACATGGGAATTCCTCAATATGCTCTGTTAAACTAGACTATATATATATTATATATATATATATATATATATATGTATATTGCTCTGATAAACTCTCAAATAATATCTCTTTCTCCCTCTCCCATACACCTGCTTTAATTACAGGTTAGATAGTATCATTATAGATAATTCCTATAATTATTCCTATAATTATTATTTTATTGTATTTATTATTATATGTCTCATCTTAATTTATACTTGACCAACATTTTTATGCATTTTGCTTGTAGTCTTGTGTGACAAAGTTGCATTGTGCTTGTTTATTTACTTGTATTTGCTTTGTGCGTGATGTGCTGTGTGTATGATGATATGCTGTCCATTTGATGAGGTGTTTTCTGGCTGACTTGTATTTTCCTTGGATGCTTTGTGCGTGTGTAAAATGTATTTTCTGTGATGTGCACCTGTTTTTCCTGTGCATGCCTATAAATCTTTAATTGGTCTTTGTAGTGTTGGTTAATAATTGACTCTGTCTTGTTTGGTGAAGCGATACATGTTCCTGACATCCGAGGTCGAATCCACCTTTATTGTGCTACCAGACTGAATCCGAGTGGAACGTCACATCTTGTTATAATAATACAGCCAAGATTGTTCTTATTTTATGTGCAGAATGGTAGTAGCTAGCTAACTAGCTGTAGCCGTTTAATTACTGAATCTTAGCTACGCAGTGAATAGCATGCTCTAAAGTAGCTAGCTAGCTTGTTAAGGCTTTAGTATACTGAATTTATCTGCTTTGATATTTAAGCATACAGAAGCGCTGACCTGTTTGTTCCTGAAATCCTGAGTCTCCCATTTTCCGTTTGTCCATGCTAACTAGTTAGCTAGAAGAGGACCCCCGTCAATGCGACAGACGTCTAAAGGTAAGTGAATCTTTTTTCACATTGAATCATCATTGTACAGCTATTTTTTTTCGCGTCGCGCGTCTTCCTTAGGAGTAGTTCTTGCGAATCAAAAATAATACGTTGCGGCCATTTTAGCATTTAGCGTTGCGCAATAATGCCCGCCTGTTCTGTGCCAGCTGCAGCTGCATTCACCAAATGGAAGCCCATCAGGTCGTGTCGCAGGTGGCAACTCGCGCGCACACACACACACACACACACACGTGCACACATTTTTGCATGTACCTATATACACACATATAAACACGCACATACTCGAATGTGCAGACCACATTATGATCTTATACTGTTATATTGTATTTGATAAATTGTTTTTGCATGTACCTATATACATTACGTCAGTTAACTGCATGTTATCTGTCTTCGCTACAGATGCATTGTGACCTAGATGCTGAAGTGAGCAAAGTACCTCACAACCATCCCTATCTAGTGGCAATGGTTGCAGCCAATGCTGTGAGGTTCTACCACATTGCAGAACGCGTTGTTCTGTGTGAGGCGACATCATTCACACAAGGGTTAATGACTCTCATTGCCACATATTATACATTTGACATGGCATACCCTGAGCCGCTCATTCCTATTTTGACCTTTGTGAAAAGGGTTGTCATGAATGTGTCAGCCTCGGCACAAGTGCCAAATTTCGTAACCAAACTCGTAAGTAGCTTAGATAAAATCATCATTTAAAGCACATACAGTATATTATTGTCTTTTGAGCTTTTCACTGTAATCTGTCTACATGTATTATCTGTATGATTGTTTAATGTATGATTTTTTAAGAAAAATTGCCTATCTGTTACATATTACATGCAGCAACAACATTATCAAACAGCACATTTATTATAAGCATTTATTAGTATGCATTATTATGCCCTATTTCATTGATTTTGTGTAATCTTCTCACCATAATAATAATCATCATGATAAAAATGATACTGCATGCAATGACGTGAAAATGCAAGTACGTACCAATAGATTAAATACGGCATGTTACACCCATATGGGTGCATTTTGGAGCACCCTTAAAGGGGTTTGTGGAACACCCTGAGGGTGTAGTCAATTACACCCATGAGGGTGCTGTTTTGGAACATGCGAGGGAGCACCCTTAAAGGTGTAGTGGCTACACCCCATTTTTAACAGTTTAGTTAAGTATTAAGTTACCAAAGCGATTAGATGGGACGGTCTAGCTAGCCAGACTAACCACATACAGGTTAAAAACTATAGTATAGTCGTAGTAATAGTACGGAAGTGGCAATTATACTGAAAAAACTGATGACTTAGGCCATAGGATCTATGGTTAGGCCATAGGATCTGTGGTTAGGCGCAGGAGTTACCATGCAGCGACAGATACGGAGACTCACCGCTCTTGGAGTGCTCGTAGCCGTCGCTCTAACAACGCTAATGCTACTCACGTGCCACCAGAGACCATATCGGATAGTGACAGGGATGCCCCTTACAGCGCAGCGCTGCGACAACAAAGTTAGCCTAAAGCAACGGGTGGACGGTGTTGGGGTTGGGAACTCAACGCTACATTGTCAGAAGAAGGAGAGAAGAAAGGTATGTGAGAAGTTATTGGGCCTCGGTTCACTCGTTATACCTAACGACTTACAGGAAGAGTGTGAGGCGATCACGGAGGAGTCTCCCGACTGGCTCGAATTGTTCAAGCGCTTTCTCTGGTACGTCCAGTGGCACAGAGATGTGTACGATAGAATAGCAAAGAACCTGACGACGCTGCAGGAGACCAGGACCTTGACGTTCAACTGCGACATATTCAAGAGATGCACAGGACTGGGAGCGACAGTGAGGTCCATAGCAACAGGTGTACTGGCTGCGATGTATACCAAGCGGTTCTTTGTAGCAGATCAGTTGAGTTTCCAAGCTGCATCATGTTGGACAGACATGGCAATACAGCCCAATAGCATTCCCTGGAAAGTGAAAAAACCCACATGGGATACTTTTAAGGTGAAGGTCAATGTGTCATTCCACGTGGTGCAAGCAGCGTTCAACGATAACAATCTACATGTTTTCTATGGTTATCCCAGTATTGGACATGAGGAGTTTTTCTGCAAGGATTTGCCTGCAAGTGAAAGAAATTCTGCCAGTGCCGTATTATGTGAAGAAGGCTTAAAGCGGAATATGAATCAATCTGTGGTGGGAAGAAAGTACACTCACTTTTTGCTAGGAGCCATTGCAAGAGCTGCAATGCATTTCTCAAAAGCCGTGAGTAAGCAAACTGATCAGAAATTGAGTTTTTTGCAGAAGAAAGGTCTTCCTTCTGGTGGCTACCTTGCTGTGCACTTGCGAACAGGTATGGATGAAGGTCAAAAAGAGGTGCTTTTCACCAAATATCTCAAAACTGGGAAGTTCCTTCGAGGAGATGTCAATTGGAGGCAACGCATTGACTGTGCACTACAGAGAGCAAGTGCCTCTGGACTGGGAAGACCCATCCTACTGGTGACAGACTCAAGTGCATGCCGAGAGTGGACAATAGCTCATTACCAGCCTAACGATGTCCTGGTCACAAATTCGTCATTCTTCCACTTTTCACGGAGAGCACGTCGTAGCCCCAGTTGTGACGAGTTGAAAAGTCAGCATCATCAGTTAAATGACATGGTCAGTGAGATGTGTTTGCTGTCCCAAGCATCCATTCTCATTCCTTCAGTAATGAGTTCTTTCTCAGAAGTTTCCTTCTATTTCAGTGCCCTCCCTCATACTGACTTCATGCAGTGCTGATGTCTCCCATCAGAAATTAATGGGTGAATGACACCTTAAATTATTCATTAATGTCGAAATTAATGAGTCAAGTCATGTACTCAATAGTGTATATGTTCCGTACGGATGCTCAATTTGACCCGTTATGCAACCGGATGTCGGTTGCGCAACTGGACAACCGGTGGACAACCGGTTGTGTAACCGGTTGTCCAGTTGCACCGCTGGCCATACATTGCTGACCGGTTACGCAACGGGACGCAAGTAGAGCTGTCCAGTTAGGCAACCGGGCGTTGGAGAGCTGTCCAGTTAGTCAACCGGACGTGGGGAGAGCTGCCCAGTTAGGCAACCGGGCGTGAGGAGAGCTGCCCAGTTAGGCAACCGGGCATTGGAGAGCTATCCAGTTAGGCAACCGGGCATTGGAGAGCTATCCAGTTAGGCAACCGGGTAGTCAGGCGTAGCCGACCCTTCCTCACACACACACACACACACACAGAGGAAGGGTCAGGTATGTGAGGAAGGGTCGGCTACGCCTGACTAGCAACCGGGCAATGGAGAGCTGCCCGGTTGAACAACCAGACGCGTCAAGAGCTGCCCGGTTAGACAACTGGGTATGTCGCTAGCTAATAATACAATAATAATGATTATTAATGCAGTAATATGATAATAATGCAATTGGGCAGCCTGAAAATCTTGCAAAATGCATTTAAGCGATATATGAAGACAGAGTGCAAAATGTAGACAAAAAGTACGAGTCAGTAGGAACACTTAGAACAGTTTCACAGCTTTATCTTCTGCACTGGCAGCTCCCTTTAGATGGGCAATTATACGCTGCGAAAAGGCACGATGGATGACAGCACTTCTATTTATCTTCCTGTCAACGGGGAAAGCTGACTCGATGTACTTCTGAAACTCAGCAGCCATGTGGTACGTGGTCAGATCTTCCCGCAGCTGCCGAATGAAATGGCGTGGTTGCCGAATAACCTGCCGCGCGCCGTTCGCTACGACCTAGCCGGTTGAGTAATGGATGTCCCGTTACGCAACCGGGCAACAGTTGTGCAACCGTACGGAACATAATCTATATACAGTGCAAGTTGCAATAAATCATACTAATCTAAAGTAAATACAGTGCAAGTTGCAATTTACCCCACTAATCTAAATAATATAATATAATATAATATAATATAATATAATTAATTCACAGGGGTCCTATAAATAAATAAATAAATAATATAATTGTATGGGGCCCTGGACGGCTTGGTGGCTAAACACTTAGTATGCCAGTAAAGTATGGGGAATTTAATGGACTTTAAATTAGACAGATTTTTTAATTAGGCCTTTCGTCTCCTGCAAATTGCAGGCAAATTGACAATATAAATTCTCATAGAACAACACATCTTGTATGATACATTAATATTGATAGATAGCGTGGTTTCAATACGAATAAAAATGTTGGCACGTAGCAATGAAACTTTGTACACATGGTGAGGTGGTCCATAAGACTACTTCATTACAAGGATTTCTTAATTAGACGTTTGCTGTCGTAGGTAGACGGCCAAGTACATAATATAGATGCTACTGCAGTATGATTGTACTTAAATTTATATTGCTCCCGTATTAGCAAAGCATTGCGTGTGAGGGATTTATATTGCGGGCGACTTTTGAAAGCGCCTTTCTCGAAGGAGAAGAGTTTCACGCTGCCTTTGGGTGGCTAGTCGAGCACGGGTCAACATGGTGCGTAATATTTTTCCGGAAAGCGCGCCATCGATTGCTGTCTTGGTACTGCCGTCGTCTTCAATGGTTGCCGTCTAGAAGGCCCTAACACCGTTGCCACGGAAAAGTAACCGGAGCGGCGCGGACACTTGTGAACGCTTTCATCCACTGACGCTAAGGTATGCCAAGTGTCCCTAGCGTTGAAAAGCTTTGCGCGCACGTTGCCTCTCTGAAATCATCTTCAGAAATAGCGCGCCCATTGTTTACTAGAGGGGCTGAGGGCCTCTTTACAATCTACAGGACCTACGTATAAGAATCGCCAGTTGCCCGGTGTGCCTGCGGTCCTTGTTTGCTGAGTGTGTTTACAGCCAATGCATATACATGCTACTTATAGATTGGTATTGATACAGTGCAGTGTGTGTGTGTGTGTGTGTGTGTGTATGTGTGTGTGTGTGTGTGTGTGTGTGTGTGTGTGTGTGTGTGTGTGTGTGTGTGTGTGTGTGTGTGTGTGTGTGTGTGTGTGTGTGTGTGTGTGTGTGTGCGTGCGTGCGTTTGTGTGTGTGTGTGTGTGTGTGTATGTGTGTGTGTGTGTGTGTGTGTGTGTGTGTGTGTGTGTGTGTGCACATGCACATGCACATGTGTATACATGTGATGTGATTAGCCAGCACTAAACATGCCTTCAAGGACAAGGTAGCTATGGACAATCTATATAGAGCATCGTGTGAGTAAATGATACATACCCCGCCCACCAAAGGGGAAAGTATTGTAGCCAAATGTGACACTGAAGCACCAGAGACACACACTTACTTGAACCACCATTATGCATACTGTGACTTCAAAATACCCTCAAGCTCACTGGCCAATGCAAGTTGAAATCTGGCCACCGCGTGTGCAAGTGAAGTATGTGTGCATGCTGATTGCTCATGTACCATAATGTAGCAAATAAGATAGTAGGTGTGAGCTGACAAATAGCCTTCATCACGTCTGCAACCTGACACCAAACCATCTAAATAGCGATCATTTATGCTACTCTGCCCTACACCGTCTTCTGCCTATGTAAGAGTCGTCAAAATGGGTGCAGCCCACAGCTCACTCCAGCGAACATCTTCTTAGCCCTCAGGAAAGATGTGAAGAGTTAGGTTTTAGGCCTAGAGGACGGTCTCCGCTTACTGTGTGTGTTCGTGTTGTAGCCACTGGCATTTGTTGTGTAGTTGTGTAGAAATAACCGTGTGCGCGTGTGTGTACATGTACGTGTGTGTGCGTGTGTGTGTGCGTGTGTGTGTGTGTGTGTGTGTGTGTGTGCGTGTGTGTGTGTGCACATGCACGTGTGTATACACGTGATGTGATTAGCCCACCAGTTGTGGACAATGTATATACAGCATCATGTGCATAAATGTGACATATAGCCCCCCTCCAAAGGGAAAGTATTGTAGCCAAATATGACACTGAAGCACCAGAGACACACACCTACTTCAACTACCATTATGCCTATAAGATGATTTGCCACCTGTGACTTCAAAATACCATCACTGGCCAATGCAAGTTGAAATATGTGTGCATGCTGATTGCGCGTGTTCCATAGTGTAGCAAATGAATGACCACTTTCTTTGCTACTGTTCTGAGTTTCATTCTTTGCTAGCTAATATTTTCTTTGACTAACACCAGCACATTTTCCCAACACCAACACCCCATAGCAACAACCACCGCCACCACATACAAGTATGCATCTACCACCACCACCCAAAATACACCACCACACAGTGCAAGTTGCCGGAGCATAAGCTTGGTATCTGCACCATTGGGTGGAAGGGAAAACACCACCGGCGGAAGTTGCAATGGGTGAAACCACTACGTGTGCAAGCAGAGTCTTATATACCTATATATCCTCCACTTTCACATAATACAACTACCACCACCACAGACCACCACCACACAGTGCAAATTGCTAAACTGGCTGTGTAGTTTTCATGTACACACCTCCACTTCCACATATACAACTATCACCACACAGACCACCACCACACAGTGCAAGTTGCCCGAGTGCAAGTGCAGTATTTGCGCTAGTGGGTGGATGAAAAAGCACCACCAGCGCAAGTTGCAGAGGGTGAACCACCATGTGTGCAAGTGGACTATCTGCGCTAGTGGCTACAGGATAAAGCACCACCAGCGCAAGTTGCAACTAGTGACAACTACCATCTGCGCAAGTGGAATGGTTGCACCAGTTGAATGAAGGGAAACACCATAAGCGCAAGGTGCAAAGGTCAGGGTGCAAGGTGCAAAGGTCATGACACAAGGTGCAAAGGTCAGGGCCAGCATCAGTGCTAGTCGTCACGGGATGCACCAACAACATACGTACAACTACAACCACCACCATCACCATCGACCAGATAGGAGCTGCACAGCACAATGCAGCAATCAGTGCAACTTGCCTAAGGGGCCGATAACAAAATGGCCACCCCGGAGGCTTCTGTTCATCCGCTTACAAATCGTCTTTGTTACCATTTCTCCCTTTACCAAGCGAACGAAACTTGTTCACAAAGTGTTTCAAGAAGGATAATGTTGCTTAGAAGCTTTAATAAATCTTGCTTTCGGGTTACAGCTCCAAAAGTTACCGAGGCTGAACGGCCATTTTATTTACGTTCTCGCATGGTCCTGCACGTAAAACAAAGACTACTGCTTCAGCTGTTAGCTTCGATGCTATCCCCTCATGTGACATTTTAGATTTTGGACTGCAGCTATCAGTTTGTGTAGATGGTATTATCAGGCCTGCCAACTCTCCCGGATTTTCCGGGAGTCTCACGGTTTCACTGATAATCTCACGCTCTCACGGGTTGGGTACTCAAACTCAAGGATTTTAGTCGTGGAAGAAGATAAATTTGCGCGTGAGCCCTATAAAGCAAAATACCTAAAGTCTAACGTCTATCCAGACCCCTTTGCTTCCATTTTGAGTTGCGCAAGAGGCAGGAAAGCGTTCCCATGTTGTAATCCATCAATAAATGGCGCAATCTCTGGCCGACGTCACCCGCGTGTATCACTGTTCGAAGAATAAAGGAGAACGCCTCGACTTCCAGCTCACTCTCTGTAAATGATATCACCTTGTGGATGACAGATGCTGTCCACAAGGTGATATCATTAGCCTGTCTACATTCTAACCGCTTCTGCCTCCGCTAGCCGCTTTTTGAGGGCCTAGTACTTCATGTACCGGCTGGGAACACTACATTGTATGCACACTGAGTGTATTGTGAGTATGAATGTAATGCCTGGTATTCAAGTAGCAGTTATATAGCTATATAGCTATTCATGCAGCTTAAAAACGGGGAAAATTTGCTTAGCAAATTTGGCTTAAAAACTTTTGTCAACTAGTTACCTGCACAGAAGTATAGTTGACATAGTTGATAGTTGACATAGTTGATAGTTGACATAGTTGATAGTTGACATAGTTGATAGTTGACATAGTTGACATAGTTGATAGTTGGTCACCTAGCATCAGTAAAGCTATTGCTCAATAGCTTTTAGGCTCCTGCTTGAATCCACTAACACTGGTATGACCCTTTATCAATCATTTTCATTATTCTAATACTGTTGCATGGGGTCTCAAGGTTTTTAAAAAACTTAGGTTGGCAGGCCTGTATTATTCAAGGCAAGGCAACTGAATAGCTAGCTAGCTAACTGGATTAGAACAGTTGGGTATCAAAGTGCATGAAGCTGTGTAACTGCAGGGCTCTACCTGTGCAAAGCATCCAAACACTTAATGCACTTTCCCATGCAATAGCCAACTTTCCAATGAGTGTGGATGTTTACGTTGTTTGTATTTGAAACCCTGATGCATTCATGCTACTTCTGCATGGTGCATCCTTGGGTCATTCTAGGACTTAGAGGGATGCTTAATGGCATGACAAATGTGGACACCATTGGTAGCAAGTAGTTCGAGTTTGGGGCACCCCACTGGCGTCCCATGAGCTTTTTAACTCGAAATACTTGTTCCCCACAGTACCATTGTAATACAAACAATACAGTACAATAGGCACACATGTGCACTGCCTACAATACCAAGTACATGTACTCTTGTCAATACATAACTAATGATACGATAAAGGCCTGAGTGGCTAGGAAGAGCCATGCAACAGTTGCCACGATGTCTGTCAAACTTTCTTGACTGTATGGTAGGCTACTGATTCACGAATCGTGGCAACAACACACAACTGAACTACATACGTACATTCTTTCACTGACAAAGGTGGCTGTATAGTCACCGAAACATCTGAGTTATTGTGGAAATCCTTGGGCTAGTGTGTACCAAATGACCAAAACTACACAGTGTACATCACTCCCACTCCGAAACCAAACGAGCCATTCTGTGAACCAAATTGGAACTGAAATTTAGCTCCCTCCAGACCTCAGTTGAGCTGGCTCCGAAAGTGAAGGAGACCAGCTTCGTTCTGTCCTTGGGCTCTGTTGAGGTAGTGGACCACCAAAATGTGGACTCCTTGTTCCCCATATTACTTCAGCAGCGAAAAGGGTCTAGGACTTCCAGGGAACCAGTTCTAGCACTCACTTTGAAGGAGATAGTGAAACACACTCCTATCTGAAAGCGAGCCTCTGTGTGGGTGGGTGGGTGGGTGGTGTGTTTGTGTGTATGTGGGTGTCTGTGTGTGTGTGTGTGTGTGTGTGTGTGTGTGTGGTGTGCTAGTGCATGCACACCTGTGTTTGTGTGTGTGTGTGTGTGTGTGTGTGTGTGTGTGTGTGTGTGTGTGTGTGTGTGTGTGTGTGTGTGCTTCAATGTCATTCAATGTTAGTCATGTCTTCCCAACCCCCCCTTTCCTCCTCCTTTAGTATCACTGCGACCTCAAAGTCTCTTGATATTGTCCTTAACTCAGTACTTCTGCTTCAGCTGAAGGACTTCTTTGTCAGGAAGGACCAGTTCGGCCTTCCTCTGGACTGGACAGAGCAAGTATGGATACGACTGAGGGAGCTCCGGGCAAGAACAGCAGCAGAAGTGAGGAGCCATTGAGCTCTGGATGTGGAAGTAAAGGCGTGTGTGTGTGTGTGTGTGTGTGTGTGTGTGTGTGTGTGTGTGTGTGTGTGTGTGTGTGTGTGTGTGTGTGTATGTACTGTAAGAGGTCACAGCTGTCTGCCCAATATAGTCAAGTCGGGCCAAGTTGAACATCAATGTGGACATCACAGCTCCACAGTTCATTAAGCCTCAGACCCTGGCAGATCCGAAGGCCTCAGTGGTAAGTGTCCACACACACACACACACATACACGTACACATACACGCACACACACGCACACACGCACGCACACACGCACGCACGCACGCATGCATGCACGTACGCACACACACACACACACACACACACACATTAACTCCACTCCCTTATGGATCCTTCAGGCACTACCTGAAGACCAAAAGGCGGTGGAATTCTTCACCTACTTCCAAATCATCAAGTCGGCGCAGAATCAGGAGCATATCACCAACTCAACACAGACACTTGGGCTGTACGTGGACACACAAGATGGCTGGAAGGTGAAGATGACCAACAACAACTCCTTGTGGGACAAGTTCTGCATTGAAGGCTTCACTCACCCCACTCACCCCTTCCCCCCACGCGCCTGTTCCGCTTATCCCATGAAGCCTACCAACTAGAGAGTCAGGAGACTCCTTGATTCTACGCTCAGAACTACGTACATACTTAGGACTTGTGGTGTAGCAGAATGTAACATACAGTACATATATACATACATACGTATGCACAAAAAGCTGCTGTACAGCTGAGTGCTGACCCACTGTCTTCACAGTAGTGTATACACAAGTATACAGATTTTATTAGGGATATGTACACGTGCAGAGCTGTAATCATGCTGCTGAATAATGCAATAATGCTTTGAATATGATAAGACTATTATGCATGTGAAGTTCTTCTTGATGGCATCAGTTGGCTGGCAGCTATAAATAAAACACCACTGATTGGATGATACCATTCAACACACATTGCCCACCTCATACAGTGTATGTATGTATTGTACTTCCATAGAGCAGTACAGATTTGACTACCGTACAACGGCCCAGATGTTCATTGTGTGTTTGTGTGCTTGCCCCTATACAAAAACCCACACATTATCATCAGTTCAAATCACACCATATCGGCTACCGAGGCTTCAACTGAAGTCCTCAACAGGGTTGGTGGTCAACTGTCTGCCCATTCAGGGAATATTGTAATTAAGCATATGTACACTAATGATTTGTGAAGATATACCACTCCAACACCCAGCTCCTCAAAGGTTTTGCCCCACTATATACATCCCACAAGAACAGCTGACATTATGTACTTTGACTCCACAACTGAATGCCACCTTTGACTTCTATTTGCAAAGGATACCGTCTATACCACATTCCCCTCTGTATTCACAGCTGTGTCATTTCCCCTTGAATCTAATGTAGCAGCAAATTGCACTGTACTGTATGTAAATCAATCCACAATAGACGAAGCTCACTTCAAGGCTGACCATACATACATACATACATACATACATACATACATACATACATACATACATACATACATACATACATACATACATACATACATACATACAACAGTTGGTCACAAGCAGCAAACAATTTCATTATCAGTCCTCACCATGTATCAATCTGTTGTGCAACTTCTGCTAGTGGTTGCATAACGGCCTGGCATGCATGACCACTTCAGAACATCACACACGCCCCCAACTGAACCTAACTGCATAGTACAAATGTCATAACAAAGTTTGTTGACTGCACCCACACCCCTTGTAGGTCTTCAGGCTTGACCCTAACTACTAATTACTTGCATACCTACAAAGAGTGGTACACCTCACACCAGCCCCAAACTTTAGAACTAACACCAGGTGGCCTTACCATGCATATAGGGCAGGGTTTAACCCAAAGGGGTCTTGACAAGTATTCCCCATTGAAGTGGCAACAAGAGTGATACCTACTGTAGGTGCATTTCATATTAGGTTGCAGGCGCATCTAAGTAATTATTGAGAACCTAGGGGAGTGCATGCTATATAATAGTATGCACATAGATATATACAGTAGATTAAGCGTGATGGGGCACCAGAAGGTCCCCTGAGAGTCTATGAATATAATTACACCACATCTCGGACGACTAGCGGACTACCCACACATGGAATGACAACCGTGAACTTCACCAGTTGTCACTTCAATCAATTACAGGCTGCAGGTGCATAATACAGTTATCGTGTTACGTTGACATTCAACGAACACAACTAGCAGCACCTGTACAGTAGGATGTATTCCATGCAACTATACAATACCCTTTTTGGGGGTGGCCGAAGGCGCCCCTATATTATTTTCAGATTTAGGTTTTTATATGGCTTCATGTTCGTATATATATATATGTATGTATGTATATATATATATACCATTGACCACCACCACACAGTGCAAGTTGACCGAGTGAAAGTACAGTGCTTGCGCCAGTGGCTGGATGAAAAAGCACCACCAGCGTAAGTTGCAACTGGTGACACCCACCACCTGTCCAAGTGGAATGATTGCACCAGTTGAAAGAAGGGAAACACCACAAGCGCAAGGTGCACAGGTCAGGATGCAAGGTGCAAAGGTCAGGACACAAGGTCCAAAGGTCAGGGCCAGCATCAGCCACCATTTCCCCTACCTACCCCTTATGCAAGTTGCATTGATTGCTGCATCGTGCTGTGCAGCTCCTATCTGGTCGATGGTGGTGGTGGTGGTTGTAGTTGCATGTTGTTGCTGCATCCCGCACCAACTAGAGCTGATGCTGGCCCTGACCTTTGGACCTTGTTAAGGTGTGAGGGTGTGACCTAATGTGGATGGACCCCAATGTAAGCCTATGGTAGAGGTGGGGTTGCTGCTCCAGCACTCTGACTTTATCCCAGTCCACAGGGTGGTGGTGGCTCCATGCGTGCTCCGCCAGTGCTGAATTAGCACAGTCTCCAGACTTCACAGCTTTCCGGTGCTCTTTCATTCGCTTACCCAGGCACCTGCCTGTCTGGCCTACATACGAAGCTGGGACCTGGTAAACAACTCCTGCCATTTCTTCTGTGAGGGTCCGATCCTTCGGTCTCACTAGTAGTTGTTTGATGGTGGTGTTGGGGCGGAAAGAGACCCTCAGTCCTAGTGGAGTCAGGACTCGCCGCACTGCTTCAGACAGACCACGCACATATGAGAGGGTGATCACTGGACCTCGTGAATGGCCATCTGCAGATCTAGTGGGGGCTGGTGTAGCGTGATGCTCCAGCACTCCTCTGGGATACCCGTTGTTGATAAGGGCCTGCCTAATCTCCTGGTCCTTTGCAGTCACGTCCGAGCAGATTGCTTCTGCCATGCCATGCAGTGTCTTGACCACCACAAGTTTGTGGGCCAGTGGGTGGTGGGACCTAAAGTCGAGGTAGCGGTCTGTGTGGGTAGCTTTCCTGTATACAGTTGTTGAGATGGAGCCATCTGGGTCCCGTTGCAGGAGGACATCCAAAAAAGGGAGCTTGCCATTCGACTCCAACTCAACTGTGAACTGTATGCTGGGTTCCGCCCCATTGAGGTGGTCCAAGAACTGCAGCACACTTGAGGCAGGGAGTGCTGCACAGGTGTTGTCCACGTAGCGCTTCCAGAACTTCAGGGTGATGTCCGTGGTTGCCAGTGCCCTCTCTTCCACGTCTTCCATGACTAGGTTTGCAATGGTTACCGAGACCAGTGACCCCATTGCAGTTCCAAAGGTCTGTTGGTAGATATCTCCACGGAAGGCAAGGAAGGTGGCTGACAGGCAGAACTCCAAAAGCTTCATCACCACCTCCACACTCAGGCTGGTACGATCCTTGAGGTCCGCATCACCCCTGAGTCTGCGCTGTGCTACTTCTGTAGCAAGATGTACCGGAATGTTGGTGAATAGCGAGACGACATCGAAGGAGACAAGGAGCTCATCGCTTGTGAGGACTTGTGGCTTGATGAAATCAGCGAAGGCCTTGGAGTTCCGGACATAGGATGACGAGTTCCCTACGAGGGGGGACAGGATGGTTGCAAGATGCAGCTTGTAGGTGGGGGACCGCAGGAACGACACGATTGGGCGCAACAGCACTTCAGGTTTGTGGACCTTCGGTAGTCCATATAGCAAAGAAAGACTCCCACCGAAGACCTCAACATGTCATAAAGACCGCTGGTGATTGATCCTGACTTCTGCAGTTGCAACAACATCTCGTTCATCTTCCGTTCCAGGCTTGGGGTAGGGTCTGTGGTCAGTCTCTTGTACGTCAGAGTCCTGGAGCAGCAACCCCGCCTCTACCATAGGCTTACATTGGAGTCCATCCACATTAGGTCACACCCTCGCACCTTAAACAGAAATAATGGCACGTTGTCCCCAGTTTATATATAACTAGCTCCTTGTTTTTTTTTGTTAAATACCACTTCTGTACCCTACACATTACCTGATCCCACCATCCCAGCCCCCTTAAGTCTATTCATCACCCGTCACCTCACCTGCTGTCACTCACACCCACATTTAGCGCCTTTTTCCATGCATTGTAGCCTATATAAAGTGAGTCACCCTCTGTTTTGTACCGCCACTGATGAAGACAACCGCATGGTTGTCGAAAACGTTTGGCAATTATCAATCAGTTTTGGCTAGTGAAGTCCGGTAATGGATTTAACACAGGTATATATATTACTAGCAGTGAAGCCCGCCTTCACATGTTGGACAGACCTGGCAATACCTTGCAATGCCTTCCACTGGATACACTTTCTCTGGTATGTTCAGTGGCACAGAGAGGTGTGCAATAGAATAGCAAAGAATCTAATGATGCTGTGGGAGACCAGGACTTTGACGTTCAACTGCGACATATTCAACAAATGCACAGCATTGGACACGATGTGTTTTTCTGTGATGACATGCCTGAATTTGAAAGGAATTCTGCCACTCCCATAGTATGTGAAGAAGGCTTTAAACAAAGATCAAACAAGTATTTCGAGTTAAAAAACTCGTGGGGCTACCACCCCAACTCAAACTATATACTTGCTGTCTTCAGTCGCAGTCATCATTCTTCCACTTTTCAAAAGCAGCCAATCAAAATTACAGTTGTGCCATGTATCAAGATGTAGAGGACATGGTTAGCGAGATAGATGTGTTGTCCCGAGCATCCATTTTCATTCCCTCAGGAAAGAGTTCTTTCTCATGATCAGAAGTTGCCTTCTAATTCAGTGCACTCCTGCAGTCTCAGCATGGTCATTGTCATTCTGTCTTTAATAAGGAGCTATATATATATATAATTATAGGTTTCTTATAGGTATACTGCTTCTATCCAGCATCAAAGGGGATGGTCCAAACAAGGGCCACTATACCTCATAAATCAGGAATGCAGTGCACGCATTCCATGCATGTACAGCATGCTGACATGATGTCTGCAGCGTCGAATGCACTAGATACAACACTTATCCATCATCCACACACCTTTCCAGCTTAATTAAGAACATTCTTTCTGACCACACAGTATATGTCCAGGCTGCAATGACATGAGTCAGACAGCACAACCTTGCATGCATGGATCAATGCACACATACGTATATATATGACAATACATTCACCCTATACTTTTACTATTCTGTATTACACCCCAGTTCACCAAAACTATACTACGTGCAACTCATTAACTGCTTTGTATACTTCTTGTTGAATGACATACTACTTGTACCTACCACTGTAATTACATTCACCTTATACTCCTAAATATCCTTATACCCTATCCTGCCTTGGCATATATTAATTATACCCTAATTCATGTAGCAATTGCTTTGTAATGGTATTGTTTTTGGGGCGCTGAAGGCGCCCTATTTTGTTTTCAGATTTAGGTTTTTGTATGGCTTCATGTTTGTATACATCAATCAATCAATCAATCAATATTTGAGTGCATCATGCCACACGGCACTAGGGCACAAGCTGGCCCAAAGCAGCACTATACACAAACAACCCATATATTCACAAAAGAATTGTTGGTTTAGATAATGTGTCCTTCACATATAATTATAGTATACAATTCAGTTTACAATTCAGTCAAGGGCTCGCAGAGCATAGGGAGTTCAGTCTGGCACTATGTGCCAAAACGCGCCTTCCACATAGTGTGGATAACCGATGCTGTCTTGTGGTTGTGGCAAGCCAGGCACAGGATTCTTGCCGTGGTATCTTCATCAGAAATGGAGGAATGATCATGGCATTGTTTCAATAATGCCTCACGATGTCCAATCCAGGCTGGGCACCTGATCATCCAATGAACCACATCCTCCACCTCTCCACTGTCACACTCTTTACATACCCGTTCCTCTCTTTTCAATCCATGCCATCTGCCCGTCTCCATTTGAAACGGTGCAGTACCTCCCCTCAGCTTTATCAAGACCCTCCTCTCGCTTTTCACCTTCACATTTGCACAACTAGATTCCTCTTCATACTCCGCAATCTTCTTCAGCATCGACAGCTTTGGTTTGTTCTCTAATTCCTGACTCCATTCTTTTCTTACTCTCCTCCACGCCACACTCTCCAACATCCTCTTCAACTCATTCTCTGACATATCTTTAACCTGCTCCACTCCCACATTCTGCCAACCAAAGTCGTTACAGCAGGCACTCATCTTCTTTATCCATGTACCTTTGTTGAGCCTTATAGCCTCGACTGACACTCTTTTCAGCAACCTTCCATCATAAGCTGCACTAGTCGGAATCATGAGCCAAAAAACCATACATTTCATCCTCGCCAGGCATACCACTGGGAGGTCCCCTAGCTCCAGCAGCAGTGATGTTCGGGGGTGGAGAGTCCTGACTCCAAAGAACAACCGGGCTGCTCTCAGTTGCACTTGTTGTACTGATTGTAGTTCCGACAACAACCCCAAACCTCAGCTCCATACAACATGGTGGACTCCACTAGTGAAGTCATCAATTTCCTAAATGTCCCAATACCAATGTCTCCCAACTCTGCTGTACATCTCTGGAACCATGCACCTAATGCCTAATATATATAAATATTATACGCAAGTTGCAATATATACCACTCATTTCGAAAATTAAGTATTAGTTGTACCATAACGCGTAGGCGTTTCCTTTGATGTGGTGAGGTGTGTATATCACTAAGACACCTCATTAAATATTCATGCAGCTTCAAAACTATTGTTTCCAGGTGTCTAACTAGTGACCTTATAAGGTCACCAGTTAGACACCTGCACCAGCCCAAAGCGAACTGTAGTAGTAGTTGCTACTCGCTTGCCGCTTGCCGCTGTCGTCTCCGCCGTCGCTGCTGCCGTGTTCGCCGTCGCTGTTTCCTCGTCGCTCGGTCCTGTCGTCTTCTCCGTCCTCCTTGTCGCTAAGGGAATGAAGCTGTTGTTAAGCATAACAGCTATTATTGATCTCGATTTAGCGTAGATGGTCAATGCGTATTTAAAATCTACCGACGGTACGGCGACGTTTCCGTGAATTAATTACATTGGACAGCTCGGGAAGAACCAATAGGAAACGGAAACGCCTCCGCATTCTGGTACAAGCCGGTTATACAATTCGGATTCGGGTCATCGAATATACACGTTCGGGCTTCGCCCTCGGTCGTGTATATTCGATAACCCCTCATCCTCATTGTATAACCTATACTTATACTACGGCGCTGAGGTGTATATGGATTATTTACGTGCGACCCGAGGGCGCGTAGCGAGTGCGTATACTGTGTGTGTTCCTGCGTTGTAGCCTCTGGCATTTGTTGTGTAGCTGTGTAGTAATAACGGTGTACGCGTGTGTGTACGTATGTGTGTGTACATGTGTGTGTGTATGTGTGTGTGCGTGCGTGCGTGTGTGTGTTGTGTACGTGTGTGTTCTGCATGTATTGTGTGTGTTGTGTTAGTGTGTGTTATGCACTTAGCACACACCAGCCATGCACTGCCTAGCTACAGGTGCATTTGACATGCCCCCCCCCACACACACACAACACACACAAACACACACACACACAAAACATAACACAACACATCACACACACAATACACATGCACACACAACACACACACACGCACGCACGTGTGTGTGTGTATGTGTGTGTGTGTATATGCACGTGTGTGTATACATGTGATGTGATTAGCCCACCAGCACTAAATTTAAACATGCATTCAAGGACAAGGTAGCTATAGACAATCTATACAGCATCATGTGAGTAAATGATACATACCCTGCCCACCAAAGGCAAAATATTCTAGCCAAATATGACACTGAAGCACCAGAGACACACACCTACTTCAACCACCATTATGCCTATATATAAGATGATTTGTCACCTGTGACTTCAAAATACCCTCACTGGCCAATGCAAGTTGAAATCAGGCCACTGCATGTGCAAATGACGTATGTGTGCATGATGATTGCTCAAGTACCATAGTGTAGCAAATATGATAGTAGGTGTGAGCTTACAGATAGCCTGCATCACGTCTGCAACCTCACACCAAACCATCTATATATCATTCATTTATGCCACTCTGCCCTGCACCGTCTTCTGCCTATGCAAGAGTCGTCAAAATGGGTGCAGCCCACAGCTCACTCCAGCGAACAGCTTCTTAGCCCTCAGGAAAGATGCGAAGAGTTAGGTTTTAGGCCTAGAGGACGGTCTCCGCTTACTGTGCATGTTCCTGCATTGTAGCCACTGGCATTTGTTGTGTAGTTGTATAGTAATAACGATGTGCGCGCGCGCGTGTGTGTGTGTGTGTGTATGTGTGTGTGTGTGTGTGTGTGTGTGCACATGCATGTGTGTATACATGTGATGTGATTAGCCCACCAGCTATAGACAATGTATATACAGCATCATGTGAGTAAATTTGACATAGCCCCCCCAAAGGGAAAGTATTGTAGCCAAATATGACACTGAAGCACCAGAAACACATACCTACTTCAACCACCATTATGCCTATAAGATGATTTGCCACCTGTGACTTCAAAATACCATCACTGGCCAATGCAAGTTGAAATCTGGCCACCGCATGTGCAAATGAAGTATGTGTGCATGCTGATTGCTCATGTTCCATAGTGTAGCAAATAACTGACCACTTTCTTTGCTACTGTTCTGAGTTGCTTTCTTTGCTAGCTACTATTTCCTGTGACTAACACCAGTACATTTTCCCAGTACCAACACCCCATACCAACAACCACCACCACCACATACACGTATGCATCTACCACCACCACCCCAAAAAAACATCACCACACAGTGCAAGTTGCCCGAGCATAAGTATCTGCACCAGTGGGAGGAAGGGAAAACATCACCAGCGCAAGTTGCAATCGGGGAAACCACCACGTGTGCAAGTGGAGTCTTTTATATATATATATATGTATATACCACCACACAGTGCAAGTTGCCCGGGTGCAAGTGCAGTATTTGCGCCAGTGGCTGGATGAAAAAGAACCACCAGCGCAAGTTGCAGAGGGTGATGCCAACACGTGTGCAAGTGGACTATCTGCGCTAGTGGCTGAATGAAAAAGCACCTTGAGCGCAAGTTGCAACTTGTGGCAACCACCACCTGAGAAAGTGGAATGTTTGCACCAGTTGAAAGAAGGGAAACACCACAAGCAAAGGTCCAAAGGTCAGGATGTAAGGTGCAAAGGTCAGGACACAAGGTGCAAAGGTCGGGGCCAGCATCAGCACTAGTCGGTACGGGATGCAGCAACAACATGCAACTACAACCACCACCACCACCGACCATGCAGATATGACCAACACAGCACAATGCAGCAATCACTGCAACTTGCGTGAGGTCGGGCCCACCATTCACCCTACCAACCTAGCACTCACGCTAGTTGCAGTGATTACTGCATCGTGCTGTATTGGTCATATCTGCATGGTCGCAGCTTCTCTCTTCTTTGGAGCTCATCAGTGCAGTGTACTCTTCAATTAAATACTGTAGCTGTAGCACTAATTCTCTTCCCTCCCCCACACCAAACGAAACAGGTTCTCCACATATTTAACAGAAATACACACAGTGGGTTCGCAAGTGTGTGCTACGTACATGTGAGGGAGTATGTGTGTGTGTGCGTGTGTGCGAAAGAGATTAATGGAGGCAGAAGTTGCACAGAGGCCTGGAAATGAGCAGAGAGAGCAGACTGCAAGAAGATGAATAGAGGAGTGGATCAGGTACAGGGAGAGAAACCATGCAGTAGTGGAAAACAACCTGCTGATGGTAACACCTCTCTACAACCCTGTATCTGCTCCCCAAGCCCCAAACAATCTTTGCGATGAAGCCAAGACATTGCCTGGACCAAATGCATCACCTCCCGCCCAAAGCAACCCTCACGTCCATCTTGTTGTGTGTGTGTGTGTGTGTGTGTCCGTATTACTTATACAGCAGAGACATGGACTGTCACCCAGAAGAAGTTGAGGAAGCTGAGAGCATTCCAGCAAAATGTCTTGATGTCAAAGGGCATGAATGAATCTGTGGTGGGAAGAAAGTACACTCACTTTTTGCTAGGAGCCATTGCAAGAGCTGCAACGCATTTCTCAAAAGCCGTGAGTAAGCAAACTGATCAGAAATTGAGTATTTTTCAGAAGAAAGGTCTTCCTTCTGGTGGCTACCTTGCTGTGCACTTGCGAACGGGTATATATCTTAAAACTTCAAGGAGATGTCAATTGGAGGCAACGCATTGACTGTGCACTACAGAGAGCAAGTGCCTCTGAACTGAGAAGACCCATCCTACTGGTGACAGACTCAAGTGCATGTAGAACGTGGACAAGAGTTCATTACCAGCCTAAGGATGTTCTGGTTACAAATTCTTCATTTGTGCACTTTTCAAGGTTAGCACATAGTAGCCCCAGCTGTGACGAGTTGAAAAGTCAGCATCATCAGTTAAATGACATGGTCAGCGAGATGTGTTACTTTATTCCTTCAGTAATGAGTATACTATCTCAGAAGTTTCCTTCTACTTCAGTGCCCTCCCTCAGACTACCTTCATGAAGTGCTGATGTCTCCCATCAGAAATTAATGGTGCATAACGCCTTAAATTATTCATTTATGTCAAAATTAATGAGTTGAGTCGTGTACTCAAAAGTGTATATATATTATATATATATATGTGTGTGTATTTTTCCCTGCACATTGAGGGGGGCACCATAATTAAACTTGAATCCAAGTGCAAACATCACATGCAAGACAGGAATAGGTGACCAGTGAGGGCTGGGGCGTTCTAGGCCCTGCCAAAGTGTCCTACAAAACACTGTACAATTAAAAGACTATATATGGCTAGCTCTAGCTCAGAAGTATTGATGTGCATGAAGGACTACCTAGTACTGATGCACATGTATATTTATTATTATGTATTATTTACACTGTACATATATATTTGTATTGTATGTATATATAATATAATGACGAAGGCTGCTGAGGGAGGAGAGAGGGTGTTGGGGGTGTCAATCGGGGAAGATTGAGGATGTGCCCCGTTGGTTGTTGGAGTGTGATGCGTGGTGCACAGAATGACAACCTCTCATACAGTGCATGAGACAGATAATCAATGATTTTGATAGTCTCGAGGATGATGACAAGCTGATCTGCTATTGGACAAGGGATACCAGCACACGTTAGTATTGTCAGCTGTTATGAAGATGTGGAGTGCTTGATTCTGGTAGCTAATGCCTCCTTTCAAGTACCTGGCTTCTCTGATTGTGGCTGAACTGACTAATTGACAGTACTGGTCCTGTGCATATTATGATGTATACTTTGCTGTTCCCTTTTCGCCTCACAGGGCGGTTTGGCCCTAGTGCCTGAGGGCATGTGGCAGAATAATAATAGTATAATATAGTACTACTATAGCTAAGTGTACCATTATATTATGTATAATGATTTCTTGTCTATGTATAGTTATTTATCTATTTATCTATGTGCCCAAAGTCCTTTATCTAGCTAGACAGTTACAGCTTAAAACAGTATGTAAAAGTACCATGTATATGTGTTTAATGGACCCGTGCACATTAGCGGGAAGATAAGGCGTGCACTACGTTTTGAGATGTGCCATACCAGATGACTCCCATGGCTTCATCATCAGTCCACATGGTCTCGTACATCTGCTCCTGAAGTTGCAGTATCGGACCTGGACTTTGCAGGTGACATCACCATCTCACACAACCATGAGGATGCACAGGCTCTACTTACTAGTGTGGAAGAAGATGCACTAGCTAACTGTTGGTCTGAAGATCAATCGTAGTATACACTTGCTAGTGGGCGACTTCAGGGCTGATCTGGGACTGACAGTGATTGAAGGTCCAAATGCCCGGACCAACGATTTCAAATATCTTGAAAGCTGGATAGTGTCATAAAAGAGAGATTTTGAGGTTTGACGAGCTCAAGCCTGACAGGCATGCAAGCGGATGCACAGGGTCTGGGAGTTAAATGTGTCCCACAACATCAAAGTATGTCTTGTTCAAGTCAGTATAGAGGCTGTTCTGCTCTATAGAGCAGAAGCATGGTCACTGACAAAGGGGCTAGAGAAGGCTCCGGACGGCACCTACATGCACCTGACTACTAAGGTATGCCCTAGGGATCAGATGGCAAGATCACCAGACCAACATTCAAGTGTATCGAAGCATTCAGTCACTATCAGAAAGACTACGAGCCAAGAGGGTAAAGTTTGCTGGTCACTGTGCCCGCGCGCGCAGGAGCAGCTATGCCCCACAATTAGTAGCCATGCCAACTACTATTCATGTGGGAGCCCAAAGCGAAGGGCAGGATCGAGCGGCATGTAGTAAGTTACCGAAGCCACCTAGTTACATACCTTATCCTATGGTAATAAAACTAAGGAAGTGGCATTTACTGATCGATGTACAGGCGCAAGGAGTTACCATGCAGCGACAGATGCGGAGACTCACCGCTCTTGGAGTGCTCGTAGCCGTCGCTCTAACAACGCTAATGCTACTCACGTGCCGCCAGGGACCATATCGGATAGTTACAGTGATGCCCCTTACCGCGCAGCGCTGCGACAACAATGTTAGCGTAAGGCGACGGGTGGACGGTGTTGGGGACTCATCACAGCATTGTCAGAAGAAAGAGAGAAGAGAGACATGCGAGAGATTACTGGGCCTCGGTTCAGTCGTTATACCGAGCGACTTACAGAAAGAGTGTGAGGCGATTACGGAGGAGTCTTCCGACTGGCTCGAATTGTTCAAGCGCTTTCTCCGGTACGTTCAGTGGCACAGAGACGTGTACGATAGGATAGCAAAGAACCTGACGACGCTGCAGGAGACCAGGACCTTGACGTTCAACTGCGACATATTCAGCAAATGCACAGGACTGGGAGCGACAGTGAGGTCCATAGCAACAGGTGTACTGGCTGCGATGTATACCAAGCGGTTCTTTGTAGCAGATCAGTTGAGTTACAGCGCAGCATCATGCTGGACAGACCTGGCAACACCTTGTAATGCCTTTCACTGGAAAGTGAATTCACCAACATGGGATATTTTTAAGGTGAAGGTCAATGTCTCAACCCACGTGGTGCAAGCAGCGTTCAATGAAAGCAATCTACATGTTTTTTACGGTTACCCCTCTATTGTACACGATGAGTTTTTCTGTGATGACATGCCTGAATTTGAAAGGAATTCTGCCACTTCCATATTATGTGACGAAGGTTTAAAGCAGAATACGAATGAACCCCTGGTGGGAAGAAAGTACACTCACTTTTTGCTAGGAGCCATTGCAAGAGCTGCAATGCATTTCTCAAAAGCCGTGAGTGAGCAAAGTAATCAGAAGTTAGTTGCATTGAGGAAGAAAGGTCTTCCTTCTAGTAGCTACCTTGCTATGCATTTACGAACAGGATTGGATGAATGGGTTCGCAATGAGAACAAGTATCGGCGAACTGGCAAATTCATTCAAGGCGCTGCAAATTGGAGAAAGCACATTGACTGTGCACTGCAGAAAGCAAGTGCCTCTGGACTGGGAAGACCCATCCTACTGGTGACAGACTCAAGTGCATGCCGAGAGTGGACAAGAGCTCATTACAAGCCTAAGGATGTCCTGGTCACAAATTCTTCATTTTTCCACTTTTCAAAAGTAGCCAATCAAAATTACAGTTGTGCCACACATCAAGCTGTACAGGACATGGTTAGCGAGATAGATGTGTTGTCCCGAGCATCCTTTCTCATTCCCTCAGGAAAGAGTTCTTTCTCAGAAGTTGCCTTCTACTTCAGTGCACTCCCGCAGTCTCAGCTTGGTCATTGTCATTCGCCTTTAATTAATAAGGCGCTTACATAGTTGAACATATGCACTACGCACTACAGGACACACTAGTATCATTTATCATGGCGACTGGCATATAGATGCACTGGAGCCATAGTTATGTGTGTTCTATATAGCTGGTTTTCATCAAGCATATAATAGCTATAATTATGATCAAAAGCTAATGCAATATTATGGCTAATATTATATATAATACTGAGCTAACAATGTATAGTTGTGTGTATGCTATATATATATATTATTATATATAGCATACACACAACTAACAGACAACAAGAATGGTGGAAGAGAGGGCAAAAGCGGGGACCAAAGCCCTGAGTGAGTGGCTGAGGAGGTATATATAGCAGCAGTGGGAGAGCTTAGGGGTGATGAGACATTTAAGAAGTTGTTGGAAATGCTGGTAGGTTCAGTGTTGCTATATGGGGGTGAAGTGTGGGGTAGCTGCAGGAAGTTGGCTCCAATGGAGCAGATCCAGCTGAGAGCGACAAAGATATTTTTGGGAGTGGGAAGGCTCCACCCCAAGATATCCCTTCAGTTTGAGTTGAACACATTACTGCTGTAGTGGGAAGCAATGAAGATCGAGGTGTATAGAGTTCTGGGTAAAAGTGATGAGAATGGATGAGAACAGGATATTGAAGTAAGTAATGGTGGAGGTGATGGAAAGGGAAGATGAAGTGCGGTGGAAGCAAGATTTGGAGAGGAGTTTAAGAAAGTTTGGATGGGGAGGATTGGGAACAGAAGGGCTGAGTAGTTTGTCAATGAATCAGGTTAAGCAGATGCTAAAGGATGTGTCAGGAGACAGGTAGTGGAGAGCTGGAGGGTGGAGGCAAAAAGTCACTCCAAATTAGTTGAAATGTATAAGCTAATGGAGAAGGAATGCAAATCGCATTGTGTTGAAGTGAAATGTAAGAAGAATGATCATTGCACACATACATATAACACTGTCACTGTACAATCATTTCACAATTTATTTACATAATTACATTCACTTTATACTCCTAAATATCCCTATATCCTATCCTGCCTTGGCATATATTTATTATACCCTAATTCAGGTTGCAATTATTTTTGTAATGGTATTGTTTTTACTCCCTTAATGTGTACATCGTGCTACCTGCCCAAACTTACGTGTGGTGAAGTGTGTATGCGATGGCAACATGAAGTGCTGTTGTCTCCCATCAGAAATTAATGTCATCTTAAACTACTCATTAATCTCAAAATTAACGAGTTGAGTCGTGTACTCAAAAGTGTATATACCTGTGTATTTTCCCCTGCACATAATTAAACTTGAATCCAGGTACTAAAATCACATGCAAGACAACCATAGGTGACCAGTGAGGGCTGGGGCGATCTAGTACAGTTAAAAGACTATAGCTAGCCCTAGCCCTAGCTCAGAAATATTGATGTGCACGAAGGACTAGTACTACTGATGCACATATATGCAATCTTACACTGTACATATATATTTGAATTGTATGATTGTATATATAATGACGAGGGCTGCTGATGGAGGAGAGAAGGTGTCGAGAGTGTCAATCAGGGAAGATTGAGGATATGGTCCCTCGATTGTTGGAGTGTGATGCGTGGTGCACGAACAGTGCATGAGGCAGATAATCAATGATTTTCATAGTCTCGGGAATGATGACAAGCTGATCTGCTATTGGACAAGAGATGCCAGCACGCGTCAGTATTGTAAGCTATTATGAAGATGTGGAGTGCTCGATTCTAGTAGCTAATGCCCCCTTTCAAGTACCTGGCTTCTCTGATTGTGGCTGAACTGACTAATTGACAGTACTGGTCCTGTGCATATTATGATGTATACTTTGCTGTTCCCTTTTCGCCTCACAGGGCGGTTTGGCCCTAGTGCCTAAGGGCATGTGGCAGAATAATAATCTATATTAATAAAGAGGAGTTGAAAACGGTTGGCCGCGATATCCTCGCGTGCGCGCAACCAAATCGCCACGAAACTTTCACAGCGCTTTGAAACCCCTACCGTAGAGTGTCCTCGAGGGGGCGACGTGCGCTAATACGCTTTGGCCGAGGAGCGCGCGGCGAAAAACCAGAAAACGACCGTCCGCCATTTTGGTTTTACGGAGAAAGTATACGGACTTCCGTGCACGGTTCGCACATTGTTATTGTGGAAGCGCCATCATAGAAATGCCATCGTGGGAACTAACATGAAATATTTGTGCCTGTGATAACAAAAGTTACATTGATGATGTTTGATGATGTACCCAATAGCATTATTCCAACCATGCAGTCTGCAGCTGAATAGGCTCAACAAACATGAATCTGTAGCTATATGAATCATGATTAGCATAAGCTGTGAAAATGTTGATAGGTTGTCATGATGTCGTCACATGTTGTCAATATTGTGATGATTAGCACAAGCTGTGAAAGGTGGTTCAATGCCCAAGAGGAGATGCTTGCGCTCTCTGGCACACAAAGGCATGTAGACGGACCATTGTGCACAAATAAGTTACAGAAACATGGCATGTTCTGTGGTTTGCCCAAGCCAAACTGCCAGACAGCTTGCTTTGGCTACATATTCCCGGGATGGTGTTATTTGTATATGGCCAAGAGCTATATAGCTGGCTACCAAATGCAAGAAGAACTGAGAATTTAGCTAACAACAATAGACCATATAGACCAATAGACCAATAGACCAAGGCTCTGTCATTGAATCACAGTCGCCGGAGCGCTGTTGAAGGGCCGCTGTCGAAGGAGCGCCATAGCAGTGAAGCCCGCCTTCGGCGGGCTTCACTGCTAGTAGTATAATAATTATAATACTACTATAGCTAAGTGTACCATTATATTATGTATACTGATTTCTTGTCTATGTATAGTTATTTATCTATTTATCTATGTGCCCAAAGTCCTTTATCTAGCTAGACAGTTACAGCTTAAAACAGTATGTAAAAGTACCATGTATATGTGTTTAATGGACCCGTGCACATTAGCCGGAAGATAAGGCGTGCACTACGTTTTGAGATGTGCCATACCAGATGACTCCCATGGCTTCATCATCAGTCCACATGGTCTCGTACATCTGCTCCTGAAGTTGCAGTATCGGACCTGGACTTTGCAGGTGACATCACCATCTCACACAACCATGAGGATGCACAGGCTCTGCTCACTAGTGTGAAACAAGACGCACTAACTATTGGTCTGAAGATCAATCGTAAGACAGAGTACTTGCTAGTGGGCGACTTCAGGGCTGATCTGGGACTGAGAGTGATTGAAGGTTCAATTGCCCGGACCAACGATTTCAAATATCTTGAAAGCTGGGTAGTGTCATCAAAGAGAGATTTTGAGGTTCAACAAGCTCAAGCCTGACAGGCATGCAAGCAGATGCACAGGGTCTGGGAGTTAAATGTGTCCCACAACATCAAAGTATATATGTCTTTTCAAGCCAGTATAGAGGCTGTTCTGCTCTATGGAGCAGAAGCATGGTCACTGACAAAGGGGCTAGAGAAAGCTCTGGACGGCACCTACATGCACCCGACTACTAAGGTATGCCCTAGGGATCAGATGGCAAGATCACCAGACCAACATTCAAGTGTATCGAAGCATTCAGTCAGTAGCAGAAAGACTATGAGCCAAGAGGGTAAAGTTTGCTGGTCACTGTGCCCGCAGGAGCAGCTATGCCCCACAATTAGTAGCCATGCCAACTACTATTCATGTGGGAGCCCAAAGCGAAGGGCAGGATCGAGCGGCATGTAGTAAGTTACCGAAGCCACCTAGTTACATACCTTATCCTATGGTAATAAAACTAAGGAAGTGGCATTTACTGATCGATGTACAGGCGCAAGGAGTTACCATGCAGCGACAGATGCGGAGACTCACCGCTCTTGGAGTGCTCGTAGCCGTCGCTCTAACAACGCTAATGCTACTCACGTGCCGCCAGGGACCATATCGGATAGTTACAGTGATGCCCCTTACCGCGCAGCGCTGCGACAACAATGTTAGCGTAAGGCGACGGGTGGACGGTGTTGGGGACTCATCACAGCATTGTCAGAAGAAAGAGAGAAGAGAGACATGCGAGAGATTACTGGGCCTCGGTTCAGTCGTTATACCGAGCGACTTACAGAAAGAGTGTGAGGCGATTACGGAGGAGTCTTCCGACTGGCTCGAATTGTTCAAGCGCTTTCTCCGGTACGTTCAGTGGCACAGAGACGTGTACGATAGGATAGCAAAGAACCTGACGACGCTGCAGGAGACCAGGACCTTGACGTTCAACTGCGACATATTCAACAAATGCACAGGACTGGGAGCGACAGTGAGGTCCATAGCAACAGGTGTACTGGCTGCGATGTATACCAAGCGGTTCTTTGTAGCAGATCAGTTGAGTTACAGCGCAGCATCATGCTGGACAGACCTGGCAACACCTTGTAATGCCTTTCACTGGAAAGTGAATTCACCAACATGGGATATTTTTAAGGTGAAGGTCAATGTCTCAACCCACGTGGTGCAAGCAGCGTTCAATGAAAGCAATCTACATGTTTTTTATGGTTACCCCTCTATTGGACACGATGAGTTTTTCTGTGATGACATGCCTGAATTTGAAAGGAATTCTGCCACTTCCATATTATGTGATGAAGGTTTAAAGCAGAATACAAATGAACCCCTGGTGGGAAGAAAGTACACTCACTTTTTGCTAGGAGCCATTGCAAGAGCTGCAATGCATTTCTCAAAAGCCGTGAGTGAGCAAAGTAATCAGAAGTTAGTTGCATTGAGGAAGAAAGGTCTTCCTTCTAGTAGCTACCTTGCTATGCATTTACGGACAGGATTGGATGAATGGGTTCGCAATGAGAACAAGTATCGGCGAACTGGCAAATTCATTCAAGGCACTGCAAATTGGAGAAAGCACATTGACTGTGCACTTCAGAAAGCAAGTGCCTCTGGACTGGGAAGACCCATCCTACTGGTGACAGACTCAAGTGCATGCCGAGAGTGGACAAGAGCTCATTACCAGCCTAAAGATGTCCTGGTTACAAATTCTTCATTCTTCCACTTTTCAAGAGTAGCCCATCGAAATTACAGTTGTGCCACGCATCAAGCTGTACAGGACATGGTTAGCGAGATAGATGTGTTGTCCCGAGCATCCTTTCTCATTCCCTCAGGAAAGAGTTCTTTCTCAGAAATTGCCTTCTACTTCAGTGCGCTTCCGCAGTCTCAGCTTGGTCATTGTCATTCTGTCTTTAATAAGGAGCTTACATAGTTGAACATATGCACTACGCACTACAGGACACTCTAGTATTATTTATCATGCACTGGAGCATATAGATGCACTGGGGCCATAGTTTTGTGTGTTCTAGCTGGTTTTCGTCAAGCTTATTATAGCTATATGATTAAAAGCTAATGCAATACAACCAACCACTACAATCCTTACATAGACGTCACTACCGTGACGTCTGATATTAATTTCGCGGTACTAAACTTTCGCGCGGATTGTGAATTCGCGACCCGCAAGCTGTACTAATATGTGCTTCGCTTATAAGCCATAACGAAGCATGACTGGGCCATGGGCTGCGCGACGAGTCGGAGTAGCAAAACAAAGTTCTGTGTAGAAACCCACCGCAGGTAAGTGTTAATCGTCGTTCAGAGTTACGGAGACGTGCGAAAGTTGTCGTTTCTAAGATCTCTCAAAGGATGTTTGAAGTCGCGAGTCGCAATTAGTCACCACAGAGGCGATTCGACGCTACGCCACACCGGTGTGTTCACTACGCCCTAAACCACGGTATATAGCCCTTTTGTAGACGTCACTGTTCAGCAAAATGGACGTTATTCGCTGCCCAGTAAGCGCTGGTCTAACTTTTCGCGGGCCTAAACTTTCGCGGATCATCGGGTTGTTGAACCGCGAAAGTTTAGTACCGCGAAAATTAAGGTCCATACGGTATACTGAGCTAACTATAATTATGTATAGTTGTGTGTATGTGTGTACCTATATATACACACATACACACACACATATATATATATATGATGATATGATATATATACCCTGTTACCATGGCAACCGTAGGTTGAGAAATCTCATATCAGCCAAGAGCCCAGAGCTTTTAAGTTGACCTGTGCGATATTATCAATATCGCACAGGTCAAATTCTCATAGCGCACAGGTCGACAATGAAGCTACAGCTGTCACTGAGAAACAGTAAACAAGTCAACAATGAAGCTACAGCTGTCACTGAGAAACAGTAAACAAGTCAACAATGAAGCTACAACTGTCACTGAGGGAGAAACAGTAAACAATTCAACAAATGAATCTGCAGCTGCTAATGAGAGCAAGCATGTTAGCAAGCAAGGAATGAGTATAATGACGAATGAGCATAGTGCACACACAGCTAGCTATAGCATACTGGGTTCTAAGGTACATTGAACAACAAAGTTCATTGAGTTCCTCAGCTGTAAACTGCAGGATAGGTAGAGGTGGAAGTGGAGGAGGATTGAAGCATATATCAACTGTACATCCACTCATGTTTAGAGCTGGTGCTGTTTGTGGTGGTCTTGGACACGGTTATGATGCTTCTAAACGATTGATTCCTAGGGCAATGTAGCAACTTCCAAGGTAATTACAGAAACAGTCTGGCGCGGCTAGGCTCATTTCTGCAAGCTTGTCTTCAAAGAACAGGACCTGAACTGAACAGCACACCAGGAATGACTAAAACGGACCAAAATTCTCAGCTTCTTCATGGAACATTCAATGAACCTTCGTTAGCGACGCTACTTTCGTTCGTTAAATTTTCTAACGTAGATAGACCGATCACGATTTCGTTGGCTCGCTGCGACGTCGGCGCCATTTATATTGTCTAACATTACGTAACTTTCGTTTACACCCTGCTAATCGTTTACGGAGCCATAGCAACGGAGTATATAATAGTTATAGTGCGCTTAGTGTGCGATAACTATTACATATATGTATGTATGTATTGGTTTCTTATAAGTATACTGCTGTTATCCAACATTAGAAAGGATAGTCCAAACAAGTGCCGCTGTTGCTATACCTCATAAGTCAGGAATGCAGTGCAAGCATTCCATATGTACAGCATGGTGACAAATAACTGCTCTGTATGCTGATGTCACTTCATGCTTGTGTGCAGCAGCTTTGATCGCACTATATAGCTAGCTACAACATGTATCCGTCATCCACACACGTTACCAGCTCATCAATTAAGAACATTCTTTCTGACCACATGAGTCAGACAGCAAGGAATATTCTTGCATGCATTGATCATTAGTACTTGTTGCAGCTTGAGTTGTTAGATCAAAGGCAGCAACTGTGTGTTATTTTTGGATAACGCACAGTTGCCTTATTTAGAAGCGTATAACGCATTGTTTTTTTTATAACGCACTGCTTCAAATGGGGCTCTTATTTATGTGTCCAATCATTGTCCAACCTAATGCAAACGTTTATTCTTACGCTTCAAGAAAACATCTTTGATGTTCATCACCTTGTGGACTTTCCCATGGCAGTAGACAATATGACTGTTGCAAATGTATTCCATAGTGCAAGCATGACACATTCATGCATGCATCATTCTACTATTAATTGATCCACACCATGCTGCATGCCATGCTTTATAGGTAAGAAGTTTCCAGCAGCTGTATATAGCTACTGTAAAATGCTCAAGTGGTTATAATAATTTTGGCAATTCATACAATTGCTTAACTTTTAATGGACGAATCTCACTTCATAACGTTGCACTACAACTGAAGAAATTGTTCAGTACTAGAAAAGCAATTTTTCAAAACCCTTTCCCCTTGTGCTGCGTTTCTTTCTGCCTCCTAGGCAAGATATGACTAGTCTCACGTATCCAGACGGCTTTCGCCAGGCGCAAGCGGCCTGGCTAGGCAATATAGACGTTCACAGCCCAGTCCGTGCTTCGGAGAGTAGTTTTGGGCTGGTAGCCTGCTTGTAGCGATTCGAAGTCGTCGTCATTGACGAAAGAACATCGTGGTGCCTTTGCAGAACAAGAAACCGGTGTTGAAGCAGCACACTTTGACATTTCGTTCAGTCTATCTCACGAAAAAAGGCGTTCGCTGATTTCTATAGTAACGTCAGTCTCGTTCATTCGGTGAATTGATTCGACGGCAAAGGAGGTGTTTGAGCGTAGACCGTTCCCTGGTGATTTGCAACAAGCCAGTTATCACATGGCCCCTCGGGCGCTTAGCTAATTTATCGCCCTCGGGCGCTTCGCGCTCTCGGGTGATAAATTAGCCAGCGCCCTCGTGGCCATGTGATAACTAGTACATAATACATATACACTGTCACTATAATAATTATAGTCATTTCACAATTTCTGGTCCTGATTATGAATACACATTGCACACTGCCATCACTCGCATGATTACAGTATTGAAATGAGTATAGTTTTGTGTGCTGAACGCAGGTTAAATGTCATCAGAATTTGATCATATGTGACTCTGTCTTTCAAGGAATTAATTATTGCATTGTGCAATGTGCAATTGTGAATAGAAATGATAACTGTAATATCATAGTATTCATTATCCTTGTACCATATCCATAAACATGTAAAATTGTATGCGATGCATGCACACATAATTGGCACTAAATAATTAATTGTGAGATCAAATCCCTTTGCAATATTACCTATAAAGTGTGGCAATGACTTTGTAATCTACATTCACAGCTATGTATACAGTACTGATTGTGAAATGAAGTACGTAGTCATGTACTTAATACATGTATAATATGCAGAGTATATTACAATGACTGTATCGTAGTTATTAAATACGCACTTTATCTTTGAACACATTGAGCAGCCACAAGTAGAAATGGAGTGCATCTGCTTTTCTGACCAACCTTCGCACATGACTTGACACTGGCTATCATGCCATATGTCATGCCATATAGTTGTAGACACATGGAATGATTTTAGCAGTCCTGCTCACCAGAGTGACCGCGCTGCGCCGCCCATTTTGTGTCAGCCTGTACTTCATGTAATATGTTTCGCTATTACTATGTATCAGTATTGCGGCTAATGATTAGTGTTAGGAGCTATGGTTAGGGTTTGGTATTATTTTGTAAGTATTTCGTGATCGTCCATGATGAGGTGAGGGTCATGCAGCGGGAGATACGGATAGTCACCGCTCTTGGAGCGCTCATAATTGTCGCTCTAATGCTAATGCCACTCACGTACCACCAGGGACCATATCGGATAGTGCCTACAAGGATGGCCCCTACCGATCACAACAGTCAAATTAGCGTGACGCTGCGAATAGACCGTGTGATGGTTGGGGACTCACCGCTGCATTGGCAGCAGACGAAGGAGAGAAGTGAGGTATGTAAGAAGGTATTGGGCCTCGGTTCAGTCGTTATACCGAACGACTTACAGAAAGAATGTGAGGCGATTACGGAGGAGTCTTCCGACTGGCTCGAATTGTTCAAGCGCTTTCTCCGGTACGTTCAGTGGCACAGAGACGTGTACGATAGGATAGCAAAGAAGCAGACGAGGCTGCAGGAGACCAGGACCTTGACGTTCAACTGCGACATATTCAACAAATGCACAGGACTGGGAGCGACAGTGAGGTCCATAGCAACAGGTGTGCTGGCTGCGATGTATACCAAGCGGTTCTTTGTAGCAGATCAGTTGAGTTACAGCGCAGCATCATGTTGGACAGACCTGGAAATACAGCCCAATAGCATTCTCTGGAAAGTTGAAACGCCAACATGGGATATGCTTGAGAAGAAGGTGAAAGTCTCAACCCACGTGGTGCAAGCAGCGTTCAATGACAGCAATCTACATGTTTTCTATGGTTACCCCCGTATTGGTCACGATGAGTTTTTCTGTGATGACATGCCGGAATTTGAAAGGAATTCTGCCACTTCGATATTATGTGAAGAAGGTTTAGAACAAAGATCAAAAAACATGTTTGGTACAAAGTACTCTTGTTTTGTGTTTGGAGCCATCACAAGAGCTACTATACACTTTTCAAAGGAAGTGAGTGAGCAAGCAAATCAAAAGTTAGTTGCATTGAGGAAGAAAGGTCTTCCTTCTAGTAGCTACCTTGCTATGCATTTACGGACAGGACTGGATGAATGGGTTCGCAATGAGAACAAGTATCGGCGAACTGGCAAATTCATTCAAGGCGTTGCAAATTGGAGAAAGTACATTGACTGTGCACTGCAGAAAGCAAGTGCCTCTGGACTGGGAAGACCCATCCTACTAGTGACAGACTCAAGTGCATGCCGAGAGTGGACAAGAGTTCATTACCAGCCTAAAGATGTCCTGGTCACAAATTCGTCATTCTTCCACTTTTCAAAAGTAGCCAATCAAAATTACAGTTGTGCCATGTATCAAGATGCAAAGGACATGGTTAGCGAGATAGATGTGTTGTCCCGAGCATCCTTTCTCATTCCCTCAGGAAAGAGTTCTTTCTCAGAAGTTGCCTTCTACTTCAGTGCACTCCCGCAGTCTCAGCTTGGTCAATGCTATAATGTCTCTCTACCTTCATGCAGCTGATCACAAGTACAGTGCACACTCACAGCTGGTTTGTCATGTATACACTGGTGTTATATGTATACTGATGTATGTGTGTCATATATATGTCCAATAAAGAAAATCTCCTACACTGCTAGTTATATATATATAAAACAAATTACGTATAGGTAACTATAAGCAAAGTTTTATTATTTCAATACAGGTTAAAAGTTGTATGTATATATTATAATACATTATTATGCATGTTTCTTGTGTATATGCCACTGCTTGTATGATCAGATGAAATAACCCAAACAACTCCCACTGCCTTTTCGTATACAAACATGGCTTGTAGCCATTTTCATACAGGGCAAGCTTTCGCTCCATGCAGGCACACATAGCTTGGTGTTATATCTAGAACTGCTCTGAAGCCACTACATACATGTGTACAGCTTACTTCAGGCACTATCTCCAGCACTCATTCATCACATGCAAGTTCCAGAGCATTGCTCCATCTGCACCAGCACAGTAAACTGTTGGCATTGATGTGAATTGAGCCTGGGGGAGGGGGGGGGGGGGGGTCAGCTGGCTGTTGCATGATTGGTAAAAGGTTCTTCTGTATACCAGTTAGAAAAGAGCTAAGCACCTTTCCGATGTTTCAACCAGAATTCTCGGTCTACTTCAGGGCAGCCCGATCGGTCTACACATTACTAGATTTGATACACAGTAGGCCCACTTATAATTAGAAGTACTTATTGTGTACTTCTTTCAATTTGCTACACACCTGTGCATGAAATGCACAAGTCTCAGCTCATGGGGTTGAGGTCTGTGCTGACATTCAGCCAGCTATAATAACATCTCAATCATGCATGATCGTATACCTGTTCCATGCCTAGCAGCACACATGCATGTGTGCAGAGCTGACCGGCTAGCAAGCTATTTGGCCTCGCAATTCACGACCTTGTTGTGCTTATACGTGTGGTCAAGGGTCAAAAAGTACACATTTTTGACCTGTTCTCAATCAGTCTGGCCCGCTAAATAGACCAACTTCGCGTGCGAAGTCGGGTATAGCGGGCCAGACTAGCTGTTATGTAATGCAAAATGGAGACAGAAGGGGCGTGGCGAGACAATGTCCCTGGAAGCTGACTAGTCTCGCCAGCACAGGCTAAATTAAAGGTTTAGCAAGCGAAAAACGCAAGATGCGGAAAGTCATCGCTCTTGGACTACTCTTAGTCGTGGTTTCGACACTACTCGTCCACCAGCTGGCGGCAAAACCACGACTTCGCTTAGTGCTGGGTAACAAGACGCTTGCTGTCACGCCCCCTGGACACTTAACTATACCTAAGACCGAGGTTGGGCAGTCAGTGCTGTATCGTCAAAGGAAGAGGAGAAGAGAGGTATGCGACAAGCTACTGGGGCTCGGCTCACACGTTACACCGTACGAGTTGAAAAAGGAGTGCGAGACGATGGCGAAACACTCTTCAGACTGGCTAAAATTGTTCGAACGCTTTCTCCGGTACGTTCAGTGGCACAGAGATGTGTACGATAGGATAGCAAAGAACCTGACGACGCTGCAAGAGACCAGGACCTTGACGTTCAACTGCGACATATTCAACAAATGCACAGGACTGGGAGCGACAGTGAGGTCCATAGCAACAGGTGTGCTGGCTGCGATGTATACCAAGCGGTTCTTTGTAGCAGATCAGTTGAGTTTCCAAGCTGCATCATGTTGGACAGACCTGGCAATACAGCCCAATAGCATTCCCTGGAAAGTTGAAACACCAACATGGGATATGCTTGAGAAGAAGGTGAAAGTCTCAACCCACGTGGTGCAAGCAGCGTTCAATGACAGCAATCTGCATGTTTTCTATGGTCATCCCAGTATTGGCCATGATGAGTTCTTCTGTAAAGATTTGCCTGCAAGTGAAAGGAATTCTGCCACTGTCACTTTGTGCAAAGAAGGCTTATACCGAGGATTGAGTGTGTTTGAAAAGAAGTACACTCGCTTTATTCTTGGAGTAGTCACAAGAGCTGCAGTGTGTCTCTCAAAGAACCTGAATGAGCACACTAATCAGAAATTAGTTCATTTGCAGAAACAAGGTCTTCCTTCTAATGGCTATCTTGCTGTCCACTTGCGGACAGGGATGGATGAACATGTTTCCTCTGATGACAGGTATCTTCAGTCAGGCAAGTTCATTCGTAACGATATGAAATGGAGACAGTACATTGACTGTGCACTACAGAAAGCAAATGCGTCTGGACTGGGAAGACCCATCCTACTGGTGACAGACTCACTTGCATGTAGAACGTGGACAAGAGTTCATTGCAAGCCAAAAGATGTCCTGGTTACAAATTCTTCATTCTTCCACTTTTCAAAAGGAGCCCATCACAACCATAACTGTAGCAAACAACAAGCCGTAAATGACATGGTCAGCGAGATGGATTTGTTGTCCCGAGCATCCTTTCTCATTCCTTCAGCAAGAAGTTCTTTCTCAGAAGTTGCCTTCTACTTCAGTGCACTCCCACAGTCTCAGCTTGGTCAGTGCTGATGTGTCATGACTATCATTATTTAATGGAGTTGTCAGTGAACAGACGTGCTGCACATACAGAGGTATATAAGACTGGATGCATGCATATGGCTGATGTGCTTATAATTCATAATCAAAGTATTTATGTATGTGGAAAACGTCTATGTGGCTAGGTTCTTGCATGCTGAAACATCTGGAGATCCTCTCAAATCAGTCATTGGCTAGTGTAGTTTCCCAAACCGTTCCAGCAGTATTTATGCAGTTTAAATAGTGTTTTATATATAGCCAAGCTAAAATTAATTGTCAATGATTCAGGAAGTTCAATAACCCTCATGATTAATAATTTGGTAGAGGCTCATTGCTACGGCATAGGTAGGACTGGGCTGCTACGTGATTGCACAACAATTTGCCCAGTCCTAATCCTCATGATTGTTTCATTAATCAGAAACAATAGAGTTTTGTATTAATTGTTGTGTATAAGCAACTCATTGACTTAATGCATGCATGTAAACAAGGGGTGCATGTGCATGTAAACAGGGGGTGCATGCATGCGCGTATAAACAGGTCGTGCATGTGCATGCAAACAGGGGATGCATGTGCATGCAAACAGGAGGTGCATGTGCATGTAAACAGGAGGTACATTTGCCTGTACAGATACTCCAGTGTTCATCCAAACACATTTCTTTTAAAGAACATCTAATTACAGTAAGTTATTGTTCATAAAATTAATATGTATGTATATGCAGCAACACACACTATAATATACGTAAAATTCCCAATAATATATTACGTACAAATATAGTTGAGTGAAGGTGATCACTCTTCATTCCTTATTTGGAAGATCAAAGATAATAGGCTTCTGGACAGGTCTGTATTGGAGGGTACACATTGAGGCGTTGATGAAAGTTGTGTATCCGTTAGTGGTGATGCCGTAGCCTGCAGCAGAGCCAGCAGAACACAAGGGCTGTAGCACACAAATGCAGAATTTTTGCTACATCATCTGAAAAGCCTGTAAGAGTTAACTAAACTAGTGATGTGTATAGGATTCACTCTATGTGCACTCTCCATACAATCACATATATATACATATATAGGTCCATGTCACTATACCTTGATCACATTTCATTTACATTCCCACAATGGTTTTGCAGGTCCTGTTGACTGTGCATACACATACATACTGTGCATACCCAAGTGCTGTACCAATATACCAAGCTGGTTCGCCATATAATATCCGTGGTATACATACCATATACCACTGCCTATCAACCTACAATGTGTATATATAGCAGCCCAATGCAATAGCCCAAGGAGAGGTATAAGGGGCCACCAGGGGCGCCAAATTTGACAATATAAAATCAACCCTAACCCTGTCACCAACATTAATCCGCACAGTCAACACTGAGTAATGAGATTCATTGTTGGAAACTTATGTGTGTAATGACTTTTCAACACCTGACAGTACATTCCACAGACAAACATTGTCTTACGTACCTTCATGTATGTGCCCAAAGAGATGATACTTGGGCTTGACCCTATCTTGGATCTCCCTCAAGAGGTCCACACACCCTGCACGCAGGTGTGAGGAGCAAAGGTCACCGTGGCCAATGGGAGGGCCGTGAGTGATGAGGATATCGATGCCTTCAGGAACCTTCTTCCATACCTTGCGGCAAGGCTCTCCACGAGGTAGATTGAACCCCCACCCTCCAAACTCTGGTTGCCTACAGTACAATAGCAGGTCACACTAACACAAGCATCCAAACAGACAGCGAGCTGATGAGCAACAACACAAATTTTAATAATACTCCCTAGCAGGACGTTTCGACTCAGAGGTCTTTGTCAACTGCTTACAAGATTCCTCGACAAAGACCTCCAGGTTGAAACATCCAGCTAAGGAGCATTATTAACAGCTGTGCTGTTGCTCATCAATTTGCTATCAGTGTCAGTCAATGCAACTATGAGCCTTTGCATTGCTCTTCATTCTTACACTTACATTGCACACATGCACCGCGGTGTACATGCATGTGCATGCACTTGATCATTGCATCATACCATGGTGATCCGTAGATTCGAATCCCATTGATGGTAGTCTCGCTGTCTTCCAGGTACGTACATACCCCTGCATCAAGGAGGATTTTACGACATGCTTCTACATCAGGCTCCTTTGTGTACCCAACATAGGAAAAGTTGGTCCAAAAGGTCGTAAAGCTTGGGTCAAAGGTCAAATCATGATTTCCAGCAATGACAACCTATAGGGGGTCAGTGGATATCAGTCTCACTTGAGCGTACACATACACACATGTACGCGTGACCCCTGACACTGGGCGTGGTCACCTACCTTGTGCTTGTGTGGCAGCCCCCGCATGAATTCCACAAACTGCTTGATTTCTCCTGGAGCCCCGACCATGCTGAAATCCCCGGCGTGTAGCAACACGTCGCCCTCAGGTATAAACGTGTCGGCATTGGTCCGGTTGTGCGTGTCCGAAATGCACACAAAGCGAGTGTGGCCCTCCTGCTTAGGGGTGTCATAGCTGAGAGGAGGTACCTGCCTTACCTTGTGTCTGACGCTCAGCTTCTCCCACGCCGTGGTAGGGTTGAGGGAATCTTGGTCTCTCACAGGAATTGGGGGAAAGTTCCCGGCGCTGCTCGCCGCAGGCTGCGTGTTGCCCATCATAGTCACGTCCGTGGAGCGACGTATATATACAGTGGGATATGGAATGAGTGTGGGAGGGATAGGAGTTTACAAAGTCACGTGCATATCACGTGACAAAGCAATGACACTGCGTCTGGCCATAGAAGGTCTAGTATCTATGGTCTGGCCTAGGTCTGCCCCGTAGTCCATGCCATTACCAGGTCTTGGGGAACAGTGTGTTCAGCGGTTCAGGCGAGATGTGTCATTGTAGCATAGGTTTGAGGATATAGCGCCTCGCAGTGTCTGTATCAAGGTGTCGTTGTCATGGATTTCGGTCGTATCCTCGGCAAGGCTCGTGAGACAGAAAGACAGAGGAACAGTGAGGTACACACGGAAGCAAGTCTACAAGACCAAGACGCGTGGCTCACTGGAGAGGAGTATAGGACTTTGGTCGATCATCCGACTGCAGCCTGGCGGCACCTCACGGCGCGACATCCCGAGAAGACAGTTGTGCGGTACGTGTCGCCACAACGATGTGACTCCCCGAAACCTCCAAACTGCGTCAGGTTCGTCTGCATTTCTGATACACACAACCAAGTTCTCAGCGGCCCACGAGTTCCTGACGGAGATGTGCTGATTCACGCAGGCGACTTCACTCTGGAAGGATATGGCAGTGAAGTGGAAGAGTTTGTGGACTTCCTGCGGTCCTTGCCTCACAAGCACAAGGTTAGCGCGTGCTGCAGACGCTCACTGCTGCTATAGGCTCCCACATGTACGTTCTTAATACGTATGAAGTCCTTGTAGTTAGCCGATATGCCTTGTTAGTGAGAAGGCTAGTGATTGCGATCGCCTGTGCTGGATGGCCCTCCTTTCACTTGCTTTGTCTCCAATGTCTACTCTGTCTGTCTGTAGATTGTGATTGCTGGTAACCACGACATCCCCTTTGATCCAGACGTGTTTAAGTTGTTTCTCCGAAGCGGTGACAGGCGGAGCAGTGATGCCGAAGAGTGCCCGCGACTGCTGCAGGGAGTGTGTGCGTACTTGCAGGACAGTGAAGTGACAGTGGAGGGGTACAGGGTGTACGGGGCCCCCTGGTGAGTGGGAGGGAGAGGGGAGGGGTACAGGGTGTACGGGGCCCCCTGGTGAGTGGGAGGGAGAGGGGAGGGGTACAGGGTGTACGGGGCCCCCTGGTGAGTGGGAGGGAGAGGGGAGGGGTACAGGGTGTACGGGGCCGCCTGGTGAGTGGGAGGGAGAGGGGAGGGGTACAGGGTGTACGGGGCCCCCTGGTGAGTGGGAGGGAGAGGGGAGGGGTACAGGGTGTACGGGGCCCCCTGGTGAGTGGGAGGGAGAGGGGAGGGGTACAGGGTGTACGGGGCCCCCTGGTGAGTGGGAGGGAGAGGGGAGGGTACAGGGTGTACGGGGCCCCCTGGTGAGTGGGAGGGAGAGGGGAGGTGTACAGATTGTACGGGGCCCCCTGGTGAGTGGGAGGGAGAGGGGAGGGGGGAGGATGCCATAGTTGATGCCACGACTAAGGCAATACTGTTAGTCCATCAAACTTACATTACGTACATACATACATTATACACTCCATTATACTTACATTCATTACGTACATACATTTTACACTCCATTATACTTACATGCATTATGTACATACATTATACAGTCCATTATACTTACATGCATTATGTACATACATTTTACACTCCATTATACTTACATGCATTATGTACATACATTATACAGTCCATTATACTTACATGCATTATGTACATACATTATACACTCCATTATACTTACATGCATTATGTACATACATTATACAGTCCATTATACTTACACTCATTACGTACATACGTACATTATACAGTCCATTATGCTGTACAGACTGTAGCTATATGTTAGCTATTCTTTTTGCACATTCCCACTGTTCCTTGTCCTTGTGTGTTGCTTTTTCCTTGTACCGTGTAGTCTTTACACTGGGTGCCTAGAATAGTAGCCCTCGGGCTAAAGGCCTCCCCAGTTTAAATGAGATTCATCAAATCAAATCAAATCATTGTACTAAATACCCGAAGGAAATTGAGGATTTATGCTGTACAGAACTTCTCATCACCTTTCTGTGGGCACCGTACCGCATCATACATACGTACATTGGCTAGTGTATTGTTGCTAGTGAGCCGGAGTTTGAAGTGTGGGAGCCACAGTGAGTGGAGGTGGTGTGTGGTCTACTGCCCGCTCAGTGCCCTGGTAAGACATGCAGGCTACACTGTGTAGGCATTGCATCTGGAGCAAAAAGAGCTAGATGAAGACATATAAAGGGATGAGAGCGAAGTTGAGAACTAAGATATCCTGCGTTAAGTACACCTCTCTAGTGAGGACGATGCCTAATGAAGCTGAGGAACATACGCTGCCTTTAGGCTCATCAAGTGACTTGTTGGCTAGTGTGCTCAATCGCCCATAGGAACCATTCTAATCCTTCTCCCACTCACATGGACTGTGTCTTGATTGCTCTTGATTGCGTCACTGAAGATTGAGAAATTCGCACAGCATGAGATCACTGAATTTGATCACACAAAGGACCCATCATCTGCGCACATGCTGCAAAACAGTCAGAATTGCTCTATGCTAGTATGCCATACAGTTAGTTAATTACTCAATGTGCCCTTAGAACCAGACCCCTCCATACAGTTGGTGCAGGTGTCTGAGTGATGAGCGTGTGAGCTGAGTGGAGGGGAGCAGTGTAACCCACCACCACTGCTGTAGAGTCAGGGTGACCTGGGGGGGGGGGGGGGGGGGGTGGATGGTGCATGCATGCCAGCAAGCACTGGAATGTCCAACAGCTGTGGAACTGCCACCCACCTTGCCCCTTTTACTGATACACTGGACAAGGGCCTTCCCTTCCTGTGTCGGGCCTGTCACTCTCTCGCTGTGGGAGAATTACCTAGTGACCCTTTATTGAGGGCGACCCTCTTTCACCACACACAGAGAGGTTCCACTGTATACAGGACAGCCAGCTGGGTCCCAATGGTGCCCTCTATAGAGAGGTTCCACTGTATACAGGACAGCCAGCTGGGTCCCAATGGTGCCCTCTATAGAGAGGTTCCACTGTATACAGGACAGCCAGCTGGGTCCCAATGGTGCCCTCTATAGAGAGGTTCCACTGTATACAGGACAGCCAGCTGGGTCCCAATGGCGTCCTCTTTAGAGAGGTTCCACTGTATACAGGACAGCCAGTTGGGTCCCAATGGTGCCCTCTATAGAGAGGTTCCACTGTATACAGGACAGCCAGCTGGGTCCCAATGGCGTCCTCTTTAGAGAGGTTCCACTGTATATGATTTACATATATTATTGTCCCTTCTTGTCTGCAGGCAGCCCATCCACATGAGGTGGGCATTCACTCTGGAACGAGGAGAAGCGCTGAGGGAGAAGTGGAAGAAGATTCCAGAGGGCATAGACTTCCTAGTGACCCATGGTCCTCCTTTGGGTTACCTAGACGACCTTGCTAAGGGCGGGAAGGCCGGCTGCTTGGACTTGTTGTATGAGATCAAGCATCGCGTCAAACCAAAGTTCCATGTGTTTGGCCACATTCACGAAGGTGACTACCTTAGGGGGAGGGGAGAGGACAGGGGAGGTTTCTGTCTAAGGGGGGGAGGGGACTACCTTAGGGGGAGGGGAGGTGTCTGTCTAAGGGGGGGAGGGGACTACCTTAGGGAGAGGGGGGAGAGAGGGGACTCGTGTTCTGTAGCTTTCAATGGGATAGACGTATGTAGATACGTAATTATATTAGAGTATGCAGGAGAAAAGAGAACTTGCTCAATTGTTTCAATCGTTGTCTGTACTCTTATCTATCATTGCACATACCTACGTATGTACAGTATGTAAGTAGTTGCAGTATGGTGAAAGGAATTATCAACTGTTTCCAGTGCTTTTCCTGTGCCAACTGCTAGCTTTTATAATAATGGAACCTCTCCTAATGTGTGTCTTGATCAGTGGGGCAGGAGAATGACACTTGTTCAGTGAAGCACGCTGTTTCGGCCCCAGAAGGACAGAGGGGCTTCACTAATCTGTTTGTACCTTGCAATTGAAGAAGTCATTGCATGTACAGCCCAAAACATCTTGCTTCCTTGAACTACCTCTTCAGAATACCTTTTCTTATATGCCAAACAACAAGGTAGCTAGCTGATAGAATAGAGATTCATTAACACCTATCAATTCTAGAGGATTGAGAGATTACTGATCTGTTTTATGCTAGCAACTGAAGACGGCCCTATTGGGGCCGAAGTGTCTTGTCCTCAACACAAAGAGTCTTGTACCAGGTGGATTACACTTAACAATTCCTCCCCTGTTCAATCTAGCTGGCTGCGCATGTTTGTATTTGATCGAAACCACCATCGTCCTCTGTACAGGGTATGGTATGTGCACAGACGGTGCGACCATGTACGTCAATGCAGCCATGTGTGACAAGAGGTACAGGCCCAGGAACAGACCCATTGTCATTGACCTACCAGTGAGAGGACCAGACGGTGCGGCACCTAGTCCTATATAGGGCATGTGTGCATGTTGTACAGTACATATACTTACATACTGTCATAGGTATAATTATGATTTATCCACATTAAATTTGTACAGACAAAAGTTTTATTGTAAATAATTAATCAAGATACAATATCATTAAGTTAAATCTACGTAGTTACAGAATGACATCCTGAATTTCCCATGCTCGTGGTCAAACAAGGGAGACACACTTAAATGTGTACTTCATGCACTATTAATGAGCTTGCTATACATACCCCACGGTACATACTGTTCAGATACGTCATGTATTTGCATACATACGTACGTGTGTACATGCATCTCCACACGGCTACTCCTGAAGGTAGCCATTTTCTCTCCTCTTGTACCGAATGATTGGCTTTGTGGGTGTGTGTATCATGGTGGAGTAGTTAACGACAGGGAAGTACCCATCCACCAGGTCAAACTCGTATTTTCTCAAAAGAACTGACCAGATGGTCTTGATCTGCATGAAGGCAAAGCTCTCGCCCACACACCTGTGTCGACCTGTGGGCGTGCCGTGCCGTGTGTGTGTGTGTGTGTGTGTGTGTGTGCATGTGTGTGTGTGTGTGTGTGTGTGTGTGTGTGTGTGTGTGTGTGTGTGTGTGTGTGTGTGTGTGTGTGTGTGTGTGTGTGTGTGTGTGTGTGTGTGTGTGTGTGTACAGTGCAAGGAGAAAGCAGTGACACTGAGTGAGTAAATATCTTCCTACTTGCTAGCTAAGCTTTGCTGCAGGCTACAAGAGTGTCTCTGGTCAGTGCACTATCATCTGTACGCACCAGCACACAGCGCACACACCAGCACACAACTCACACACCAGCACACAACTCGCACCAACACACAGAACAGACTACCACACACCTCACACAGCACACAACTCGCACCAACACACAGAACAGACTACCACACACCTCACACAGCACACAACTCACACATCTCACACAGCACACACCTCACACAGCACACAACTCACACATCTCACACAGCACACAGCACACAACTCACACAGCAACAACTCACACAGCACACAACTCACACAGCACCACCTCATACAGCACACACACCTCACACAGCACACACCTCACACAGCACACACACCTCACACAGCACACAACTCACACACCTCACACAGCACACACAGCACACACACCTCACACAGCACACAACTCACACACCTCACACAGCACACACAGCACACACAGCACAGGTGCTGAGGCACAGCTCACCAGCTCCAAAAGGAACATAGGAGAACTTGTCACTGTTGTCCACCTCAGCCTGGAGGAACCTACAGGACTCAGGGAAGAAGGAAGTCTGGTGAGGTGAAGGAGCAGAAATGTTTCTACTCTACCTACTTTGAAGCGTGAATACTACTTGCTGTGTCATTTCTCCCACAAACATACACCACCACCCACTCACATGCACACACATGTACACATGCGTACAGACACACACAACACGTGCACACACACACACAAACACACAACACATGTACACACACGCACACACACAACACATGCACACACACATGTACACACACACACGCACGCACACGCACATGTACACACACGTATGTACACACACACACGCACACACACACACACGCACACACATGTACACACACGCATGCACACACACATATACACACACATGTACACACACATGTACACACACGTATGTACACACACACGCACACACACATGTACACACACATGTACACACACACACGCACGTACACACACATGTACACACATGTACACACACACACACAACACACACACACACACACATGTACACACACACACACGCACACACATGTACACACATGTACACACGCACACAACACACACACACACACATGTACACACATGTACACACATGTACACACACACACGCACACAACACACACACATGTACACACATGTACACACACACACGCACACACACATGTACACACATGTACACACACACACGCACACAACACACACACACACATGTACACACATGTACACACACACACGCACACAACACACACACACATGTACACACACACACACGCACACACACATGTACACACATGTACACACACACACACACGCACACAACACACACACACACACATGTACACACACACACACGCACACACACGCACACACACCTGTCAGGGTTGAACTCTGTTGCATCTCTCCACACCTCCTGCAGCCGCTGGTTGACGGTGGGCGACACACACACCTGGTGGCCAGGGGGAATGGTGTAGCCGTTGATGGACTGAGGTGTCTTGGCCATGCGCATCATAGTCATGATGGGGGGGCGGAGTCTGAGGGTCTCCTTCAGACAGCGGTCCAAGTGCACAAGCTCCTTGAGCTGTGAGTCATGCAGACAGGAGGGGAGGGAAGGGTGAGGGGAGTGGGGGAGGGAGAGGGAGTGAGTGAGGGGTGTGAGGGAGGGAGAGGGTGAGGGGGTGAGTGAGGGGTTGAGGGAGGGAGAGGGTGAGGGGGTGAGTGAGGGGTTAAGGGAGGGAGAGGGTGGGGGGGTGAGTGAGGGGTTGAGGGAGGGAGAGGGTGAGGGGGTGAGTGAGGGGTTGAGGGAGGGAGAGGGTGGGGGGGTGAGTGAGGGGTTGAGGGAGGGAGAGGGTGAGGGGGTGAGTGAGGGGTTGAGGGAGGGAGAGGGTGGGGGGGTGAGTGAGGGGTTGAGGGAGGGAGAGGGTGAGGGGGTGAGTGAGGGGTTGAGGGAGGGAGAGGGTGGGGGGGTGAGTGAGGGGTTGAGGGAGGGAGAGGGTGAGGGGGTGAGTGAGGGGTTGAGGGAGGGAGAGGGTGGGGGGGTGAGTGAGGGGTTGAGGGAGGGAGAGGGTGAGGGGGTGAGTGAGGGGTTGAGGGAGGGAGAGGGTGGGGGGGTGAGTGAGGGGTTGAGGGAGGGAGAGGGTGGGGGGGTGAGTGAGGGGGTTGAGGTAGGAAGGGAAGAGGTGGGAGTGGGTGAGAGTCGGAGGGAGGGGGAGGGAGAGGGGGCAGGGAGGGGGAGAGAGAAGGGCCAAAGGAGGGGAGGGGCCAAAGAAGTGGGAGCATGGTAAGTAACAGGTGGATTGGGGGAGACAGCGAATTTAGCTATTACTGCAGCTGAATTCTCAGAGACGTGGCCAAGATTAGGGGAGACAGCGAATTTAGCTATTACTGCAGCTGAATTCTCAGAGACGTGGCCAAGATTAGGCATCACACAATTAGCCTACTGCGGTGTTGCTGACCTGAGAGGTAAGGGGAGTAGGAATCATACTGAGCCGGTAGCTAACCTGGTCAAACTCCAATGGTGGGAGGTCTTCACCGCAGACCTTGATCTGCTCCTGGTAGAGTGAATCCTGTAGGGTCTTGTGGCGAGCAAGGAAGAAGCCCAGCCAGGCACTGGTGGTGGAGCTGGTGTGCTGACCAGCGAGAAGGAACCCTATCAACAGGCCTGCTATCTCATCATCTGTCAGCGGCCGGCCATCTCTGTGGGGAACACAGACAGGCAGACAAAATGAGAATAGGACAGAGAATAGGCATAAAATCCAGTGATTACTACTACTTGTCACTAATTCCTTACACTGGGTACCGTGTACAAATTCTGACAGAATGTCAGACATATGGACACAGACTGTCTGGAAGTGACATTTTCAGACAGACAGGTAGACACAGACAGACACTAGACAGACGGCCGGACAGACACGCTGATGCACAGCCAGCTCGAGATGGAGTGCGGTAGACACACTGCAAACAAGCACACACAGAGTCACAGAGCTGGCCTCACTTGTAACGTGACTCTAGGAGTCTCTGCAGCAGATCATCCTCCTCCCCCTCCTCCCCCTCCCCCTCTCCCTCCCCTCGTCCCTGTCGTCTCTTCTTGATTACTTGGGTGAAGATTGCCTTCATTTCAGCATTGGCACGGTCTCTGCGCCTGTAGCAGAGATGGGGAAGGAAGGGAGGGAGAGGAGTCACAGTGAGGATCGGGTGTAAACCGTGGTATACATGTGCTAGCAACAATGGCTGTGTCTGTCCTTCTGTTCGTCTGTCTGTCTTTGTGAGCATGTGCACAGTACCAAGGACTTACTTGAAGGATGGAAGAGGGATCCAGCTGGGAAGCAGCCAGGCCTCGTGACTGAAGCCTCCATCCAGGTCTGCGTACAGCTGAGCCACATGCTCGTCCAAGCGGGACCGGATCTCGCGGCCTACAAGGTCAGAGACGGGTGGGCCGAGGGAAGGAGGGGAGTGTCTCTACAGGTCACACAAGCCAATCAATGTGGTAGAGGCTCATGCTATGGTAAACATACGTATACAAAAGAAAAATGGTGCATATGTGTTCCTAACTACCGATGAAGGCAGCAGCTGGCATTGAAAACGTTTGGTCTCAAAAGTAAGTGTAGCTAGTGTATTGCGTTTGGATGTCTTTTAACCCACCGTGCAGACAACGACTAGCAGTGAGTATGATCAGCTCCGATAGTGCCAGAAACAGGTCTGTGTGGACAGCAGACAAGTACAAACAACACATACACACATATACTGACTAATACAGTGAAGCCTGGCTAAGACAACCGCCTGTGGGCCAGTTCTAACTGACCATTATAGAGAGGTGGCTGGTCTACAGAGATAGAGTCCAATGCTTTAGTGCTATCAGGGGCCAGGAGAGGTGGCTGCCTTACACAGTGACCATCTTAGACAGGTTCCATTGTACTGTATTTGTACGTAAGTAACTATACATCATTAATACTGCATACCTCAGTCACATCACTATTTACTATTCTATAATACCATATTAAAATACTGCATATTGTACGTCACATATTGCATACCCCACAAATGACATCAGATATTGTGGAGGCTCATTGCTACGTTGTGATAACTAGCGAGTGGATCTTGATGAGCAAATACGTAGCAGAATCAATCAATCAAACAACTGGTTGCAGGACGTTTCTGCCACGTAGGCCTTCGTCAACTGCGTACAAAACTGACATCTCATACTATATCCCTATATACTATATATTTACTAATACTGTATTTGTAAGTATTATAATAGCACTATACGTACATCATTAATGTTGCATACCTTGTCACATCATTACTTTTATACTATGCTGTAATACCATACTAAATACTGCATACTGTACTGTATGTCACATATTGCATACCCCACAAATGACATCTCATACTTATATATATATCCCACTTGCACTTTGCATCACAGTCACGTCTCAGTACACTCGTTTCAGGGTTGCAGTCCCAATTGCACATTGCACGCTGCAACCACTCCCGGGATTATACTACTGGAACTGAGGACTCTCATGTGCCATACGCAATCAGAATCTGCGTGAGGCTTCGCCGTTCCAAGTAACTGATTGCAGTGTGCAAAGAAACCCAGTTAAGATTCCATACCGTACATAGCGAAGAGAGAACTTAACTTGCGTACATGTACGTACGTACCATCAGGTGAAGCAAAGTGTCATTTAAAAGTCAATACACAACAACAACTAGCGTGAGTCTGTGTTAGCAAATGAATGATCGGGTTCATAAAGCCACATAGCCGCATCGTGCAACACTAGTTGGATGATTTGTGCAGATAGTTGCACCCGTGCAAACATCACTGGCATGTTAGAAGATATTGACACAAATCATACATATGTAGTACAGTGATAGCACAACCATAGGGTAGCATTGTGATGTGGTCCTATATCGACAAAATAGTCTTTTGGGGGGGGAAATGACTTTGTTTCTGGAAGTGTTTTCAAGCATAAGGTTCGCCTGTTGTGCACGCACCATACTATAGTATATATTTAATTCAGTAGGTTGGTCTATAGCCTCTATATATGGCGGTATATTTACCTCGAGTCTTATAAATCGGCCACAGACCTCCCTACTGTACTATATGCATTACATGTACATGCAATAACTTGACCATACATATGTACGTATACATATCTACGTATACATATGTACGTATACATATATCTGTATGGTCATCCATCTCAGATGATACGTCAAGCCCATACTGTACACCCATACCACTGCCTTCACCTCACCTTTCTCTCCCTCATCCCCCCACCGCTCAAAGTACTCCTGCGTCTCCTTCTCTACCATTGGTGTGTACTGTCGAAAGTAAGCCAGGGTTAGACCAGTTTTGAGCATCTTCTTCTGCTCAAGGAAGATGGGGTTGGGCACATCGTAAGCCACTCCTTTGCCAAAGACAGGAGTGACCAACTTGCTGTACACTTCTTCAGCGTTCAAGTCACTGTTCTTTGAGTTGAAGAATACAGCGGACGCATTAGGACCTACCAGGTAAGTGAAGGTCTTGCCAACCATTGTGAAGGAGAAAATCTCGCCATACTGTGAGCAGGGAGGGATACACTCTGTGTGCCACTTTCAATGGGACATGTACGTATGAATGACTGCATGGGAGCATGCACGCACACACACACACACACACACACACACACACACACACACACACACACACACACACACAATCATTGCCCAATCAAACCCACACTCACCTTTCTGTGGGCCCACAGAAGAAAGCTAATTGGGTCCTTACCAAATGAGATGCTATGTCCAAGAAAGGGAATGGGCGAGGGGATGTGAGGGGGAGCATTCTGCAAGTGAAAGGTGGGTAAAGAGGGAGGCATGAGAGATTAGCATGACAGGGCTATGAAGATAAATTAATAATTATACACCTACTTTCCCGAGTTACAAATGAGTCAATGCATTTTTAGTGGAACCTCTCTATAGAGGACACTATTGGGACTCAGCAGCTGTCTAGTATAGAAAGCCGTCCCTAATTCAGAAGTAGATTTGTACACAGCTCTATGCCGTTTGGGACTGTAGATAGTGTCCTCATTAGAGAGGTGCCGTATTCAGAGTGTCCTTTATATAGAGGTTCCACTGTCTATGCTAGTAGATAGCTACTCCTGCTACTAAACCCTTCAGCATGCCATGTCCCACGATCTGGAGCTTTACAAAGACGCAATCTCACTTTGTAGGCTTCCTCCGTCAGCTTCTTGTACGCATACAGAACGGAAAGGAGCAGAATCGTCAGCAGTAGCGCGAGTGTGATGGGAGAGGTCCCCTCCACTAAGGAGACCACCTGGGCCACGAAGATCATTGCAGTTAGGAGGAGAGCCTGTAGGAGAGTATGAGTGGTCCTTCTGGAGCCGTGCAAGGCGTAGGGCAGGGAAAATGTACTCGCGGAAAGAAAGGTCGTGGAAAGCAGACGATCCTACGGGTGTAGTATAAATGCCACAACGGTATATAATATTACATTGTTTACATTAAGGTATATTACATATTATATGTGTGGTTCGATCGGCTGATCACCAAACACGTGACTATCAGGTGATCACGTCCCAGTGCCTTACTGCTCGTAGCTGCAGCCCTATCTTACTGCGCGTCATAATGTCTGCTGGGGTTCGTCGTGTGGGTCCTGTGACTGATCTTACCAAGTGGAGACTGACCAATGAGAGAGGACGGCAGACCTGGCGCTATGACGACGGGGAGGGGGCGGGGTCGTCAGGGAGGGGTCCCAACTTCGTGGAGAAGCACGCACTGGGACTAGACACGGTGTGGTGGGATTGGGTGCATGAATGATGCATACGTAACTGGTACCGATGTATACTTACTTGCTATTTAGTGTCTTGCGCATGTTACTCCGTCCCCACAATGTTGCAAGTGACGCGACCGTTTTCTTACGGACCAGAAGCACGTAGTAGTCCTTCACGTAGTAGTCCTTCATGCTCCGCATGCGTGTAGTGCTACAGTTATGGTCATGCTGCATATCTGCAAAGATGCAAGCTCACTGCGTGGGTTTCCTACATCAGCTTCTTGTACCCATACATAGCTGAGAGGAGCGGGGCTGTTAGCGGGAGAGCTAGGATGAGGGGAGTAGATAGTGCACCTTCCCCTGCCCCCGCTGCAGAGTGATGAAGCTCCACCCCTTCCACCACCAAAGACCTTGTCGGAGGCACTTCTCAATGGAATGCGCTTCTATTCCAAATTGCAGACGGAAGATGGACATTGGTCTGGGGACTATGGTGGCCCTCTCTTCCTCATGGCAGGTGTGCTGCCTGTGGGCTGCAAATGGGTGCCTTGTCTGCCACACTGCTGTCATGGTAGTACATGTATCTATACAGAGGGTGCAAAGTACATGTCTGCATTGATTTCAGCCTTTTATATAGTTATTGTGCCATGATATAGTATGAATAGTTTGGACAGACAATGCTACTGGTTTTGCACAAGTCACCGGCACCAGTCACAAACACTAGTACTACTTACCAGCACCAGTGACCAGTCCTGGTCCACCAGTCCCGGTCCACCAGTCCTGGTCCACCAGTCCCGGTCCACCAGTCCCGGTCCACCAGTCCCGGTCCACCAGTCCTGGTCCATCAGTCCCGGTCCACCAGTCCTGGTCCACCAGTCCCGGTCCATCAGTCCCGGTCCACCAGTCCTGGTCCACCAGTCCCGGTCCACCAGTCCTGGTCCACCAGTCCTGGTCCACCAGTCCTGGTGCACCAGTCCCGGTCCACCAGTCCTGGCCCACCAGTCCTGGTCCACCAGTCCCGGTCCGCCAGTCCGGTCCGCCAGTCCCGGTCCACCAGTCCTGGTCCACCAGTCCTGGTCCACCAGTCCCGGTCCACCAGTCCCGGTCCACCAGTCCCGGTCCACCAGTCCCGGTCCACCAGTCCTGGTCCACCAGTCCTGGTCCACCAGTCCCGGTCCACCAGTCCCGGTCCACCAGTCCTGGTCTACCAGTCCCGGTCCACCAGTCCTGGTCTACCAGTCCCGGTCCACCAGTCCTGGTCCACCAGTCCCGGTCCGCCAGTCCCGGTCCGCCAGTCCTGGTCCACCAGTCCCGGTCCACCAGTCCCGGTCCACCAGTCCTGGTCCACCAGTCCCGGTCCACCAGTCCTGGTCCACCAGTCCCGGTCCACCAGTCCCGGTCCACCAGTCCTGGTCCACCAGTCCTGGTCCACCAGTCCCGGTCCACCAGTCCTGGTCCACCAGTCCCGGTCCACCAGTCCTGGTCCACCAGTCCCGGTCCACCAGTCCTGGTCCACCAGTCCCGGTCCACCAGTCCTGGTCCACCAGTCCCGGTCCACCAGTCCTGGTCCACCAGTCCCGGTCCACCAGTCCCGGTCCGCCAGTCCCGGTCCGCCAGTCCTGGTCCACCAGTCCTGGTCCACCAGTCCCGGTCCACCAGTCCCGGTCCACCAGTCCTGGTCCACCAGTCCCGGTCCACCAGTCCCGGTCCACCAGTCCTGGTCCATCAGTCCCGGTCCACCAGTCCTGGTCCACCAGTCCCGGTCCACCAGTCCTGGTCCACCAGTCCTGGTCCACCAGTCCCGGTCCACCAGTCCTGGTCCACCAGTCCCGGTCCACCAGTCCCGGTCCACCAGTCCTGGTCCATCAGTCCCGGTCCACCAGTCCTGGTCCACCAGTCCCGGTCCACCAGTCCTGGTCCACCAGTCCCGGTCCACCAGTCCCGGTCCACCAGTCCTGGTCCATCAGTCCCGGTCCACCAGTCCCGGTCCACCAGTCCCGGTCCACCAGTCCCGGTCCACCAGTCCCGGTCCACCAGTCCCGGTCCACCAGTCCCGGTCCACCAGTCCCGGTCCACCAGTCCCGGTCCACCAGTCCCGGTCCACCAGTCCCGGTCCACCAGTCCTGGTCCATCAGTCCCGGTCCACCAGTCCTGGTCCACCAGTCCCGGTCCACCAGTCCCGGTCCACCAGTCCCGGTCCACCAGTCCCAGTCCACCAGTCCTGGTCCATCAGTCCCGGTCCACCAGTCCTGGTCCACCAGTCCCGGTCCACCAGTCCTGGTCCACCAGTCCTGGTCCACCAGTCCCGGTCCACCAGTCCTGGTCCACCAGTCCTGGTCCACCAGTCCCGGTCCACCAGTCCTGGCCCACCAGTCCTGGTCCACCAGTCCTGGTCCACCAGTCCCGGTCCACCAGTCCTGGTCCACCAGTCCCGGTCCACCAGTCCTGGTCCACCAGTCCCGGTCCACCAGTCCCGGTCCACCAGTCCTGGTCCATCAGTCCCGGTCCACCAGTCCTGGTCCACCAGTCCCGGTCCACCAGTCCCGGTCCACCAGTCCTGGTCCACCAGTCCCGGTCCACCAGTCCTGGCCCACCAGTCCCGGTCCACCAGTCCTGGCCCACCAGTCCCGGTCCACCAGTCCTGGTCCACCAGTCCCGGTCCACCAGTCCCGGTCCACCAGTCCTGGTCCACCAGTCCCGGTCCACCAGTCCCGGTCCACCAGTCCCGGTCCACCAGTCCCGGTCCACCAGTCCCGGTCCACCAGTCCCGGTCCACCAGTCCCGGTCCACCAGTCCCGGTCCACCAGTCCCGGTCCACCAGTCCCGGTCCACCAGTCCTGGTCCACCAGTCCCGGTCCACCAGTCCTGGTCCACCAGTCCCGGTCCACCAGTCCTGGTCCACCAGTCCGGGTCCACCAGTCCTGGTCTACCAGTCCCGGTCCACCAGTCCTGGTCCACCAGTCCCGGTCCACCAGTCCTGGTCCACCAGTCCTGGTCCACCAGTCCTGGCCCACCAGTCCCGGTCCACCAGTCCTGGTCCACCAGTCCTGGTCCACCAGTCCTGGCCCACCAGTCCCGGTCCACCAGTCCCGGTCCACCAGTCCCGGTCCACCAGTCCCGGTCCACCAGTCCCGGTCCACCAGTCCCGGTCCACCAGTCCCGGTCCACCAGTCCTGGTCCACCAGTCCCGGTCCACCAGTTCCGGTCCACCAGTCCTGGTCCACCAGTTCCGGTCCACCAGTCCTGGTCCACCAGTCCCGGTCCACCAGTCCTGGCCCACCAGTCCTGGTCCACCAGTCCTGGTCCGCCAGTCCTGGTCCGCCAGTCCCGGTCCGCCAGTCCCGGTCCGCCAGTCCCGGTCCGCTAGTCCGGTCCGCCAGTCCCGGTCCGCCAGTCCCGGTCCACCAGTCCCGGTCCACCAGTCCCGGTCCACCAGTCCCGGTCCACCAGTCCCGGTCCACCAGTCCCGGTCCACCAGTCCCGGTCCACCAGTCCCGGTCCACCAGTCCCGGTCCACCAGTCCCGGTCCACCAGTCCCGGTCCACCAGTCCTGGTCCACCAGTCCCGGACCACCAGTCCCGGTCCACCAGTCCTGGCCCACCAGTCCCGGTCCACCAGTCCTGGCCCACCAGTCCCGGTCCACCAGTCCTGGTCCACCAGTCCCGGTCCACCAGTCCTGGTCCACCAGTCCAGGTCCACCAGTCCCGGTCCACCAGTCCTGGTCCACCAGTCCCGGTCCACCAGTCCTGGTCCACCAGTCCCGGTCCACCAGTCCTGGCCCACCAGTCCTGGTCCACCAGTCCTGGCCCACCAGTCCCGGTCCACCAGTCCTGGTCCACCAGTCCCGGTCCACCAGTCCCGGTCCACCAGTCCCGGTCCACCAGTCCTGGTCCATCAGTCCCGGTCCACCAGTCCTGGTCCACCAGTCCCGGTCCACCAGTCCCGGTCCACCAGTCCTGGTCCACCAGTCCCGGTCCACCAGTCCTGGCCCACCAGTCCTGGTCCACCAGTCCTGGCCCACCAGTCCCGGTCCACCAGTCCTGGTCCACCAGTCCCGGTCCACCAGTCCCGGTCCACCAGTCCTGGTCCATCAGTCCCGGTCCACCAGTCCTGGTCCACCAGTCCCGGTCCACCAGTCCCGGTCCACCAGTCCTGGTCCACCAGTCCCGGTCCACCAGTCCTGGCCCACCAGTCCTGGTCCACCAGTCCTGGCCCACCAGTCCTGGTCCACCAGTCCTGGTCCACCAGTCCCGGTCCACCAGTCCCGGTCCACTAGTCCGGTCCGCCAGTCCCGGTCCACCAGTCCTGGTCCACCAGTCCTGGTCCACCAGTCCCGGTCCACCAGTCCCGGTCCACCAGTCCTGGTCCACCAGTCCCGGTCCACCAGTCCTGGTCCACCAGTCCTGGTCCACCAGTCCTGGTCCATCAGTCCTGGTCCACCAGTCCTGGCCCACCAGAACTGGTCCACCAGTACTGGTCCAGTATGCCCATGTGTTGGAACAATGATCCTATGTACGTATGTACGTACTTCAAACCTGCCTGTTGGTTTAAATGTTCATTTCTGTCCTGTCTACGCAGGTCTTGTAATCGTGTGTCACATCACCAAGACTCCATTCTCTGCAGCTCAGACTGCTGAGATGATTCGCTACCTGCGCAATGTACAGAACCAGGATGGAGGCTGGGGACTGTGAGCTGTTTTCACAGGGACAGTTGTGAAGTTTTGCATACGTACATGTTACATCTCAGTACCAGTGACATACAGCAGATGTAGATGAACTCTGTATGTGCAATGGCTTAGATCGTCCAATGCTTCTCTTGTCGTCGGCTAGTCACCTCAGTACTTCCGGGTCTCTCAGACGAGTCAGAACAAATGGTCAGACTAAGGGCTACATATGGTCTGTGCAGCTGCTGTGTGTAGGCCTTCTTTGGTCAGAGTCGCCAGTCTGGTCTGTCTACCAAGTCGTTCAATTCTTGCATGTTTTAATGGTTTAGCAATCATGAATGATGTGATAACTTTGCTGAAAACACTAGCCAGGTCAATCAAGGATAAATCAAACGTTTCGCAAACACTCCGGCTGCCTGTTATTCATCAGTGATTAATAATCACTGATTAATAACACTGATTAATCACTGATGATTCAGCCATAGTGTGGCCAAAACATTTGATTTACGAGTCTTTCATTGACCTGGCTAATGTTTTCAACGGAGTTATCGCAACTCTGCCAGCCACTCAGGCCCTTACCGGTTCATAAGTCAGGTATCAGGTATCAGGTATCAGGTATTCTTATTTAAACTGGGGAACCGTTAGCCATTGGCTACTGTAAGTGGCACCCAGAAAGAAAAGGAAAATACATACAAAGAACACATGAAGCATAGAAAAAGTAACAAAAAAATGAAACAGCACAAGTTTAGTCAATTAAGATGGAATGAAAATGTAATGAAATCCAATATATACCAAGCTCATGAAGGAGTCAATTTCAATTATAAATAATGCTATCAGCGGATAATGAACATGCAATAGTATGAGAAGTATGAGAAGTGAACTGTTTAGTCAATGTTCGAGAAGAAATCATTACAGCGGTTGGCAAAAGCCTTGTAGTCAGCAAGTGTCCTAATGTCAGGTGGAAGAGATCTCCAGAGTGAAGCCCCAGCAAAACTGAAAGCCTTCTGCCCAAAGGAAGTTCTAGTTGTGGGAAGATTGAGTTGAGAGGAAGATGAAGAACGAGTGTTGCAGTGGGTGGAAGGAGCAGAGAAAAGTTGAGAAAGATATGGAGGAGACTGGAATGACAAGCACTTGAACATAGTTTGGGCAAGGTGGAGGTTTCTTCTGGCAGACAGGGTGGACAGTCCTAGTTGTCTACGAGCAGCAGAAGCAGAGTAGTCCCTACGCCTACGAAGAACAATACGACAGGCAAAATTGAACAAAGTTTGTAATCTAAGAGCTTCAGCTTTGGTGCAGCCAGACCATACAACGTCACAATAATCAAAAGAGGGAAGAATGTAAGACTTGACATAGAGAAGAAGAAGAGACTGAGGCAGAAACCAAGAGAGTCGACGGAGGAGACTGAGACTGCGGGCAACCTTGTTGCAAGTGACAAAGATTAATTGAAATGAGCAGATATGTAGTGCTGGAATCAGCTGGAATCTATCACAACTGACTGCAGGATGTTCAACACATCATGTAGGCCTTCATCATGTCAGCAGCTGTAATCGATTCTGCTACATACATACGTATCTGCCTGCTTCAGATCCGTTTGCCTTCATCAATGAACCAGGGAGTGAGCCAGCTGGTCAGGCTTGGCATGCAGTTGTACAGTGTGTCCATAAGGAGTTGCCTGTCCCTCCTTACCTGTTACCTTTTGTAGTACAGTGGAACCTCTCTATAAAGGACACTGAATAAAGGACACCTCTCTAATGAGGACACTGTCTGCAGTTCCAACCACATAGAGCTGTGTACAAATCTACCTCTGAATTAGGGAGACCTCTGTATACAAGAGGGTCAGCTAGGTCCAAATGGCGTCCTCTATAGAGAGGTTCCACTGTACCTCATTCTACTTCTGTACTGTGACATCTCCTCCCCAGCCACCCCCTTCCCTTCCACCCTCCTTTGCTCAGGCACACGGCTGGTAAGTCAACCGTGTTTGGCACTGCTCTCAACTACTGCACTCTCCGCCTCTTGGGGGCGGGGCCAGAGGACACTGACGCTGTCAGGGCACGTGCTCTTCTCCATAGACAGGGTAAGCGGCAGCTCCGCCCACTGCTCTCCAGATAGAACCAGTCTGAGCTGGTTCAATCTTGTGATACAAATGGTGAACACTGTACGTGTGTATATGTGCAACAGGTTTATTAGTTATATATTACTACAGTACGGATTTCTCTTGATTGTACTTTAATTAATCAATCAATCGACCAAATGGACAGTATCTACATATAATGAGACGATATTGGATGAATTGTCATGTGTGTAATGGGAGTATAGATTGATTTTCAATCTTCCCTCATTCCTTGTGCCCGCAGGAGGTGCCGCAGGGATTCCATCGTGGGGCAAGTTTTGGTTGTCTGTGTTGAATGTCTACGACTGGCAAGGAGTCCACTGCCTCTTCCCCGAGCTCTGGTGAGGTTGGAGTGAGCTGTGGTGAGGTTGGGGTGAGCTGTGGTGAGGTTGGGGTGAGCTGTGTTGAGGTGATGGTGAGCTGTGGTGAGGTTGGGGTGAGCTGTGGTGAGGTTGGGGTGAGCTGTAGTGAGGTTGGGGTGAGCTGTGGTGAGGTGATGGTGAGCTGTGGTGAGGTTGGGGTGAGTTGTGTTGAGGTTGGGGTGAGCTGTGGTGAGGTGATGGTGAGCTGTGGTGAAGTTGGGGTGAGTTGTGTTGAGGTTGGGGTGAGCTGTGGTGAGGTTGGGGTGAGCTGTGGACAAGTTGGGGTGAGCTGTGGTAAGGTTAGGGTGAGCTGCAGAAATCTGAGGTGCATATGGTATGCAGCTGGGAACTTGAACTACACTGACATTGTACAAGTGCGACTTTATAGTTCTGACTCTTAGTGCTGCTGTCTGTCTGGTGCTTTTGTTTGTACTTCAACCCCTTGCCTAATTGTAGGGTCTTCCCCAGCTGGCTCCCTATGCACCCCTCCAAGCTGTGGTGCCACTGCCGACAGGTCTACCTCCCAATGGGGTACTGCTATGCCAAAAGAATAGCAGCTGAACCCACTGGTGTCGTGCTGCAACTCAGAGAGGTGTGTAAGATGTTGTGGGATGAGACAGGGTTAAGAATAATGCAGAGGCTAGTAGTTGCGTTGAACTTATACCGATAGCGAGTTGATGAGCAACAACACAACGGTTAACAATACCTCTCCCCTCCTCTCCCTCCCAAGGAGCTCTACACACAGCCGTATGACAGCATAGACTGGCCGGCACAGAAGAACAACGTGCACCCCAGTGACGTGTACACTCCTCACAGCCGACTGCTCAACCTGGCCTTCAGTGAGGCCCTGCATGCAGCAGACAGGGCAATGTAGACCAGAGAGAGCTGGGACTGCAATATAGAGCAGGGAGTGCAATATAGAACAGGGAGTGCAATATAGAGCAGG
>OX465050.1:1135363-1175363 GCA_949841015.1 Aplysina aerophoba
TGTACATATCATGATGTGCTGTACATATCGTGTGCTGTACATATCATCGTGTGCTGTACATATCATCGTGTGCTGTACATATCATGATGTGCTGTACATATCATGTGCTGTACATATCATCGTGTGCTGTATATACAGTACATAGTCCGACATTGTTCCATGACGGTCCCATGTTCTGCAGAGATCTGAGCAGTCATGTCCCAAAGGAGAGGTTGTACGATGCAGTGGACGTGGTGAGTCACTTCCCATGGGGGGAGCTGGGGGTGGAGCTCCCGCACAAGCCCCACCCCCTCCCCATTCGTTCATGCAGCTGCTGGGTATGCAGAACGCTAACGGTGGCTACTCCTCATACGAGACCAAACGTGGTGGCACTCTTCTGGAGCTGCTCAACCCCTCGGAAGTGTTTGGTGGGTGCCTGTTCTTGTGGTGGGTTGACAATGACACACTGTGTCACTAGCATGACTTGTCATTGTCATTGTATGATATTTGGCTAGACAGATAACATCACACTGTGTGTTTGGGTTAGGTTGCCACATGTTTTCGCACACATTGTGTCACTATAAACAGTAATTTGAATTGACAATTTATGGTGCTGGGTTAAATTGGCAGGATCACACTCTGTCATTGGATACGGTTGACATTATCACCGTTTGTCATTCTCCCTGAACTAATAACTTGTTGCTGTGTGGACATGCTGCTGCAGTACATGTGACTGACCAGACCAACACTGACAGTGTGCCTCTATGGCCATAAATATGTTCTGATGCTTTGCACCTTCCTCTGCTTGTCCCCCTTCATACCACATCCATCCCCCTCCCCTCTCCTCCCTCCCCCTCCCCTTCCCCCCTTCCCCTCCCCGTCCCCCTCCCCCATATAACCCAGGTGACATCATGATCGACTACACGTACGTCGAGTGCACCTCTGCAGTCACTCAGGCCCTCGTCCACTTCTCTCACGAGTTCCCCCACTACAAGCCGAAGGAGGTTCAGTACGTTTGCTCTTGTTGAGACCTTGTACATACAGTAGTTGGATCTGTGGTCCCAGGTCACAGCGGGTCCTGTGAAGGTGTTCCTTGTATGCATGTACACATACGTATGTATGTACGTACGAAGGTCGCATGTAGTCATGTCCAGGTTATATTGGGCATGTGTAGAATTGAGTAACAATGTCATTTGCAAATGACAGCAGTTCATGTTTGTACGTGTGTGTGTACATACGTACAGCGTGTGTGTGTGTCTGTATGCGTGTGCATGTACTTATAACGTACATATGTGTGTATGTATGTACATGTGTGTAGGTACGTATGTATGTGTGTGTGTATACGTAGGTGTGTGTACGTATGTACGTTTGAATGTACCTGTGTATTTATGTGTATATGTTCCTGTTTGTCACTCTTCAGGGCTTGCTTGCAACGCAGTTTGGACTACATTGTCAGCATCCAAAAGAGTGATGGGTCCTGGGAGGGGTGAGGGTGATGTGTGAGGGGTGTGCTGGTGTGTGAGAGGGACTGGGAAGATTGAGGTTGGTGTAGATACGTACGTGTGTACATTGTGTATGTGGGTGTGCTAGTGTGAGTGTGAGTGGTGAGGTCCATGTGTGGTGATACACATGCATGCTGGTGCTGGTGTGAGAATGAGGGGTGAGGTGCATGTGCAGGTGATGTGTGAGTGTGAGAGGTAAAATCCGTGTGTAATGTGTGTTCAGTTGTAGGATGTGAAGTGTGGTTGTGTTTGTGTTGTGTGTGTGTGTGTGTGTCTCTCTGTGTGTGTGTGTGTGTGTATGTCTGTGTGTGTGTGTCTGTCTGTGCGTGTGTGTGTCTGTCTGTGTGAGTGTGTGTATGTCTGTGTGTGTGTCTGTCTGTGTGTGTGTGTCTGTCTGTGTGTGTGTGTCTGTCTGTGTTTGTGAGTGTGTGTCTGTCTGTGTGTGTAGGTGTTGGGGGGTGTGCTTCACGTATGGCACCTGGTTTGGACTGGAGGCTTTGGCATACATGGGAAGAAGATTCGACTACGGGTGAGCCTGGAGAAGGAGGGAGAACAGAGTTAGATAGGAGGGGGGGGGGGGGACAGAGGTTGGAGAGGACAGAAGAGGGAGGGGCATGATGATGCATCAAGAAGAGTGGGAGGTGTATGTTCAGGAGAAGGAGGAGGGAGGAGGATGTGAAGTGTGCTCGAGTACTGTGTTCATCAGTGGCTATGTCGTTGGCTCTACTTATGCTGGCTTTCAGCCCATGATACTACTCTTCTGATATACAGTATACACATGGTAGCTTTTGGCTGACTCGCTTAATGTAGATCTGTCTGTCTGTCTGTCTGTCTGTCCATCTGCCTACTTCAGCACTGCTGGGGATGCAGTCCACAGAGCCTGTTCCTTCCTCCTCAGCAAGCAGCGACTGGATGGGGGATGGGGGGAAGACTTTGCTGTGAGTTGCACGAGCTAGCCCTCATCAAGCACACTACATGTACATGTACCCTGGACACACCCAGCTCCTTCCTTGCCCTGCCCCGTTGTAGTCATGTGAGGAGAGACGTTACATCGAGTCCGACTCGTCTCAGCACGTGAACACCTGCTGGGCTCTCCTGGGGTTAATGGCCGTCAGGTGAGCTGGGACTGTGATGTACAGTGATATAATATTGCCTCACCAATCACTCCATTATCCTGACTTGTTTAAATATGAACTTACATTGTCACTATAGCACTGCTACTGCTACTGGTTGCTGGGTCTTTCGGGGGTTTCTTGGTACCTTCACATGAAGAGGCATTGCGATGGCATACTGTATGTACAGGCATACGACATACGTACATGTATGTACATATGAATATTCGTTTATACCCTGTAGCAAGTAAGGGGATTTCCCTATTTTGGGCTTCTGATGTGTGCTATCATTCGAGGACACATCCTGTGCCTCCCTCCCAAGAACCTCTCGCCTGTCACTAGAGAGTGATCTCTGAATAGCAAGCTGGGCAGTGTCTATATACCACAATTGTTGTGTGAAATGAGTTGTTGCAAAATGTCTGCATGTGGACATTTGATGCTGATCGTCTCGTTAGCATCTGCTGCTGCTGTGTGTGCCTTTGATGTCCAGGTATCCCGACCCAGAGCCTATCAGACGGGGGATCAAGTTGGTTGTTGCTAGGCAACAAGCTAATGGGGATTGGCCCCAGGCAAGTGGTAATCCGTGCACTGTCTACGTAGCTATACCGTACCCATTTCCTGTAGGCTGCCTTACACACACCACGCCACTGATTCCTCATACCAACTCCATTCAACCACAACTTTCTTAAACAATGGTGTACATACGCACGTATGGAGTGCTTTTCTTTAGCTGCTAGCTCCATCTTCGCCCTGAAGAAGGCCGGAACATCCGGTCGAAACGTCGGCAAGGTTTTCAACCCTGTTTTGAAGCTGGTGTTCGAGCACTACCCTTTCTCATGCGAGCTCCTACTTTGTTTCATGTGTGGGGTAGTCTGGCCCGCTAGACCCATCTTTCATTTGGACGAATTCTTCTGCCGCGGCAATAAGTCGTGAGGAGAGGTGGGTCTAGCAGGCCAGACTAGTGAGGGGGCGGTAAGCAGAGACAAACTAGAGGCTAGCAGGTTGGCTGCTTCTGTGCATCCGTGCTTACTGTGAATGAGGTATAGGCAATCTATTGAGCACTCCACAGCAATTACGCACGCACGTATAGTGCAGCTCAGACTCTTGCACGGTGCACCACATCTAGGCGATTGCACATTATTAAGTATAAGTGTTGAATTGTGTCTCATCAGCTTGTCCTCTCCTCCCCCTCCCCTCCCTCCCCCTCCCCTCCCCTCCCCTCCCCCTCCCCCCTCCCTCCTCCACATACACAGGAAGGCATTAAGGGAGTGTTCAACAAGACTTGTGCCATCACCTACACGAGCTACAGGAACGTCTTCCCCATTTGGGCTCTCGGACGATTTCTACGTCTCTACCCTGACATGGAGCTCTGAGTGACCATAAGACGCACACTGGACACCACGGTGTGTACTGAGATGTACTGCATGCACCTCTCACATTTTGACTAATGGGCAATACATTGCAAAGGAACAAAGATAATTTGAGAACGCGTCACTGAATCACCTACGGCAGTACAGTACTTGTGCAATATGCTTATTTCAGCTGTAAGGGCAGTGTACATAAGATAAAGTGACTGAGTAATGACATTATTGACTGTTGTTGGTCCAAGTATCCTGTACATACGTATGCATGTAGCAGTGCATTGTCACCAGCACACAGCAACAATCATAAATTAACACGATCCCTAGTAATAACTATAGTATAGTTTGTACTACATAGGCCTGTAATGTATGTATGTTGATTAGTACCTACTGGCAGTACTGTGCGACACAAAGTGCCGGCCTGCCGTACCTCACAGCTGGTGATATCTTGCCACTCTGAAACAGCTGCTCCAGAACCTCTTCTGCAATCTTGTACAAGGTCTTTCCCACTGTGGCTGACGCGGTGAAGGCATTGGTGAAGGCTCCCCCAGGATGGTTAGCATCGTCCCAGGAGTATATCTCTGTGTTGGATCCCGCAAAGAGAACAATGTTGGCATTTAGGCGTCTGTCCAGCTGCCAGAGGTTAATCATACCCCCAGCGTGGCAGGCATCCACAGCGTGGCAGGCATCCACCACCAGGTACAGAGTCTTGTTTGCTGGCAAGTAGGCGTCAATGTCCTCAGTAATCTCATCATCGTAATACCACTGTGAGGTATTGTCCGACAGTACAAGACATTCCTTAGTCGCTGCGGAAGCCAGGTCGACTATCTGTGCCGCTCCATGCCCAGAGTAGTACAGAATGAGGAAGTCTGCAGTGGAGTCCTTCATGAGTGAGATGAAGTGTGCCCTGTACTCCTTCTTGTTGTAGAAGACGCTGGTGGCTACATCTGTGCTGAGGCTGAGGTCGTTCACGAGGACAGATCTCACAGTGAAGCCACTGTCTCTGGCGTACTTGGCAACGTTGCTGACATCCGCCTTCACAGAGATTGGAGTGAAGGCTTTGGCACACGTGATCAGCATTTCCACCTTAGACATTGCTCTAGTACAGCAAAACACAGTATTGGCATATAACAGGAATTCTCGGTCAGACGATGCATTAATTCAGTCTGCTCTGACCAGATCCTAGGGTGGCCTATACATATATACATATATTATATACACAGTACGTATATCTATATATACGTACGTGTGTGTAGTCTAATGTATAATGCATGTGACATTGGTAAGCTGCAATTGGTCTGGATGTGTGCATATTTCATCATATCTATTGTCACTTTCACATACAGTTTCGGTTTTCAATTATGCATTCTAATCACACTCGTTTCCTGGCATTGATCCCAACTTCACAATTGTGGTGTGTGGGAAATCGCTTTGTGCATGCATGGTTGCGGTCCAAACCACAGGCGATCTTGGCGTGATATACTCTTGAGGTCACATGAGGTCTTAATGTGCTATACTGCAGCTCTGAAGACAGTTATAAATGACCAGCTGAATTTCATTTCAACGCAAAGTTTCTCAGTGATGATGACCCAGGATTGGGTCGAAACGTCTGAATCGAGAGACCTCAACATCAATCTGTGATTGTTTGGATAGTGGAGTTTATGATCATTATGTCAGTATTGTTCAGAATGTGTTGTCTGGTGCTGATAGTAGATTGAAAGCATCATGTGCGTGGTGTGTCCAAGCTTATGTCGTGTAGTCATCGAGCATGAAAGTAGCTTAGAGGACTACGTACTAACTACTGTTAGTGTTATATGTATGGTACGTGCTAAACATTCCATGGGTACCCATGCAAAATGCAATGTTTACGTACTTTCCAATTTTCGTGATGAAAAGCAGGCTTCATCGTGAATTTCAGTTTCTACCATACCCATGTGACACACTCATGCACACACACACACACTCATGCACACACACACACACACTCATGCACACACACACACACTCATGCACACACACGTGCGCACGCACACATACACACACACTCACTCACGCACATGCACACACACACACACACATGCACACACACACACTCATGCACACACACACACTCATGCACACACACACACTCATGCACACACACACACACACACTCACGCACATGCACATACACACACTCATGCACACACACACACTCATGCACACACACACTCATGCACACACACACACTCATGCACACACACACACACACTCATGCACACACACACTCACGCACATGCACACACACACTCATGCACATGCACACACACACACACACTCATGCACACACACACATGCACACACACACACACACTCATGCACACACACACACACACACACTCATGCACACACACTCACGCACATGCAAACACACACTCGTGCACACACACACACAACACACACACAGACACTGACAAACAGACGCGCGCGCGCACACACACACACACACACACACACACACTATAATGCACACATAACTCCATATCGTCTCACAGTTTCCTCACCCACTGAATGCACCCATGTTTATGTATTGATTCACACCACTACACATGTTGCAAGCACCTGCCGTGTGTGTGTACTGACCCATTTCACACAATCATGCATGTTGCATCTGTGATAACATTCACAGGTTGATGATCAATCTGACATACATACGTACAGATGACGTGTGTATTGAAAGATACATACAACCATTAGTTGAATGGTATCCATGCAGTGTGTGGTCTCCTCCGCCTAAGGGTTAGCTTAGTACATTGCTCCGGTGTTGGAGCTACGAGGCTGGCGAATCTTCTCAATGTTCTTCAGAATGACATCGCTGAGGCACAACTACAGAACAAAACAGGGGTGGCTGCTAGTGACACGTCAACTGGCTGCTAGTGACACAGTCAGCCTGGCTGCTAGTGACACAGTCAGCCTACACGCCAGTGTATGTATGTGTGGGCTTCTCGGTTAACTTTCACATAACAAGGTTTTACACAATACCATGGACTAGTCTATCTACACTGCCAAATACAATATGAGGCATACGTAAGTATACGACCATTATACTGTATACAGATACGTATACACAGTAAGTGTATACTGTATTGTATAGATGTATATACAGTATGTTGTATATACGGTAACCCTGTTGTCCATACTGCAATACCTTTGGTAGATACAGTATGTACTGTCAGAGAGTGCCTGCCAGTAGATGTAGAATGTATGTGATGTATATGCATGCACACACACGCACACACACGGCATTGGGACAATGCACACACTCACATAGCCCCCGCACACTCACACACACATACACACACACATCCCCCCATACACACTCACATCCCCCCGCACACTCACACACACCACCACCACCCCCGCACACACTCACATAGACATTTGCGACCTCACGCAGGATCAGCCTGAAACTGTGGAAGACCTTCTCGTCGTACTCATCCACTGCCCTGCGGTAGTCCTCCTACACACACAGACACACACAGACACACACAGACACACACACACACATACACACACACACACACACACACACACACAGACACACACAGACACACACACACACACACACACACACACGCATGCACACACACACACACACACGCAGACACACACACACACACACACACACAGACAGACACACACACACACACACACACACACACACACACACACACAGACACACACACACACACACACACACACACACACACACACACACACACACACACACACACACACACACACACACACACACACACACACACACACACACACAGACACACACACACACACACACACACACACACACACACACACACACACACACACACACAGACAGACACACACACACATTGATGAACAATTAATCAGTAGATGATGGGAAAATGCGCAGTTGAAAAGGACTATATGCAACATTAAATCAATCGCTGCTCATGAACCCACCTTCACATGGTACCACTGATCGAATACTGTGCTTATATGTGCAGGCATTAGTTTCTAAGCTAGTAAGAGATGTACGTATCTGTGTGCGATGGAGAATCTGAGGCTGCGATCTTACCAAGAAGGGGTACTTGGCTATCTTTGACACCAACTTCCCTCGAGACATGTAGTATCTGCATACAAAACATGACACACAAACACACACACAGTGTCACATATATACATGCATGGAACATATGGACACAGACAAAGACACAGACAAGCATGGTGCCACATACACGCATGGAACATGGACACAGACAAAGACACAGACAAGCATGGTGTCACATACACGCATGGAACATGGACACAGACAAAGACACAGACAAGCATGGTGTCACATATATACATGCATGGAACATGGACACAGACAAAGACACAAACAAGCATGGTGTCACATATATACACGCATGGAACATGGACACAGACAAAGACACAGACAAGCATGGTGTCACATATATACACGCATGGAACATGGACACAGACAAAGACACAGACAAGCATGGTGTCACATATATACATGCATGGAACATGGACACAGACAAAGACACAAACAAGCATGGTGTCACATATATACACGCATGGAACATGGACACAGACAAAGACACAAACAAGCATGGTGTCACATATATACACGCATGGAACATGGACACAGACAAAGACACAGACAAGCATGGTGTCACATATATACACGCATGGAACATGGACACAGACACAGACACAGACAAGCATGGTGTCACATATATTATATCGGGTCCACAGTGAATACAGGTGCAATGATAATGTCAAGAGCCGTAGAGGCATGTCGTTTCACAATAGAGGAATGTTGTTTCACAATAGCGGCATGTTGTTTCACAATAGAGGCATGTTGTTTCACATGAGACATGTCGTTTCACAATAGAGGCATGTCATTTCACAATAGAGACATATTGTTTCACAATAGAGGCGTGTTGTTTCACAATAGAGGCATGTTGTTTCACAATAGAGGCATGTCGTTTCACAATAGAGACATGTTGTTTCACAATAGAGGCATGTTGTTTCACAATAGAGGCATGTCGTTTCACAATAGAGGCATGTCGTTTCACAATAGAGGCATGTCGTTTCACAATAGAGGCATGTCGTTTCACAATAGAGGCATGTTGTTTCACAATGAGACATGTCGTTTCACAATGAGACATGTCGTTTCACAATAGAGGCATGTCGTTTCACAATAGAGGCATGTCGTTTCACAATAGAGGCATGTCGTTTCACAATAGAGGCATGTCGTTTCACAATAGAGGCATGTTGTTTCACAATAGAGGCATGGAACAACAGATGAGGCTACACACATTGTACTTTATTCGTGGGTGCAAGGTCAGTGTACGTACCACTTTCATTCCTCAGTGAGGTACAACACACACAATGATGCAGATGCACGTCACCTAGGAAATTTGGCCAAAATTGACTTTTTGGTGCATATGCTTGTACCAAGAGTACGTAAGAGATATGACTATGCAACCACTTATGCTCACCCGTAACAGCATTTTTCTAAAGTGATGTATATAGTAAAATGTCATGCATTGGCATGATGATATAATATATTCTGACGTAATAGTGATGGCTTCGCAGCTCCGTAGAGAGTGGTGAAGTGCACCTACTGAAGACAATCACGCTGACAGAATGACTGCTACAAAAGAGTACGAAACCTGAACTTGCTGCGTATCCATTGTGACAATCTTAGGAGAGAGTTAGTTGTAGACAGTTGTAAAGAGTTGTACAGCCGTGGATACTCCAAATCAAGGTTTGCAGATTGTTGCAAATGTTTCTTTCCTTGCAGGCATTGCAGGGGTGTCCTGGGCATTGTTGTCCAGACTAGCAAACCGAAGAGCTGCGCAATACATATGTACATTGCGCCGAATCTTTGAAACTTACAATGCTCCTCGAGTGGCGAGCGAGTTAATAGTACTCATGCTATGTCGGAGTACTAATAGCATTATCGTGCCTACGTGTGACGTTTGCTGCATCATTTTAGAAAAAGCTGTTATACGTGCGTGCGCTGATACGCAGTTGCATACTCTTATCTCTCATATACTCTTGCTTGAACTTACATTGCACTTTCTAAAACTGAAGTGGAACATTCGAGGAAGCACCATCAGCAGACATACGGCACTCATAAGTACAGGTATGTGTGTAAGGTTGCACTTGCACTTCCGTTATTATCTAATGCGCACCATAGCTGAACTCAGACCTTAATCATCTCCAAACTACATGGCTCCCTAGTGACCCTTTTCGCCAGTCCACTACACACACACAGTCCACTACTCATTTGTAACAGTTCACTGAGAAGACGCAGGTGAGGATGCCCAGCACTGCTATTCACACAATGTCTCAGCCCCTCCATTTGGAGAGAACCAGAATAGCTGACAGTCAGTCTGGCCTTAGCTGGGCTGACTAGGTCACACTTGTCAGTCATCCGTACCTGTTGATCTGGTCCAAGTATGAAATGACATCAGCTTCGGACTTGGCCACTTCACTCAACACATCCTCCTGAGTATGGGGAGACCGTGGAGCAAACGCTGTTTACCGTACACACAGACACACGAACACACACACAGAGATACATGTGCAACGCTATGCTCTCTCTCTGTCTCACATTAGGCCACACCAAACGTACACATCACACCTCACGACACAGCCACTACAACTACCTTGACTACTTTTGCACTATTCATTGACCCAGTTTTCTCTCATACCAGTGTCTGTTATGTAGTATATACGTATGTCTTTCTTTTTGCTACTTGCTTTTGGTGCTACATTGGACCTGTTGGTAGGGTAGGGTGCACTCTATTATGGAGTGATTGGTGATTGATATGCGTCCCACACACACCTGGATTGACACTCCGAAGTTGTTCCCATCCTCAATCTTGGGTATAGACACCGTTATCCACACTTTGATCTGTCGGTCCATGGGACACACAGACAAGGAATGGTTACAACATGAATGAGCACACACACAAGATGAGTGGTGTATGTGTGTGTGTGTGTGTGTGTGTGTGTGTGTGTGTGTGTGTGTGTGTGTGTGTGTGTGTGTGTGTGTGTGTGTGTGTGTGTGTGTGTGTGTGTGTGTGTGTGTGTGTGTGTGTGTGTGTGTGTGTGTGTGTGTGTGTCCATAGCCTCCCCACTTAATGCAAAAGGCAAAAGATGTCTGGCTTGATAAGTCTACAAGGACTTATTCATAATCTCAAATAACGCTGAGCCCACTCAGAGATGAGATAAGATACATTTCCACACACCCCACTGCCTGACACGCTGCACCAGTCAGGCAGGCATTCACTGGTCATTTGAAGCAGAGATGGACGTCCTACGTATGCACGTACCTACGTATGTGCTGAGTAACAACTACCTCAAATGGGGTCACTAATAGAACAAGCAACACTAAAGAGTTCTACAACATTATTTATTAACAACTACCTCGACACAGCTGTGCGGAATGGGTAAGTCGACCAAGTACCAGGATGCACAAAGAGCACCCAGACTCCAGTCTGCCCTAATGACTCCTCCCATAGGAGGCACAGGTCCCTCTGCTCTGCTGGCTCAGCTCGGTTAATTGGATTTGGGAGTGACCACCACAAACCTTGATGTAAATATCCCGTTGGAGATTAGAACTTCATAAGCATATACTAGCAGAATCTAGCAGGATCAAACTCAATAGCAACTGATTGCAGAAAGTTTCGGCCACATAAGCCCTCGTCAACTGCGTACAAAACTCTCATATCTCCGTGCAGGATTACCATGCCCTCAGACAATGACAGACCAGGTTCAGAACGTTCCAGGAGGACACTACGGCACTGAAGATGACTCTGGAGCGTCCTCAGCAGCTCAGTAACCGAGGTGGGCAGTAGAGACATACACCTTTCTCTCCCACAGCACCCACCTAGCTGTTTAGAACCAACCCCTGAAGAACAGTACCAACCATATTTCAATACTGCTCCCGTCATGATGCATTCTTTGCCCTACCCGTGGAGCAGTAGCTAATAGTGACATGCTAAGCTAATCCCAACCTGAGCCAGAGCGCTGCACTGGAACAGTGGTGAGCAGCCTGGTGGATGGTCACTCCGTCACTAAATAGTGACATGCTTGCCGTACACTAACAAACAGACTGACTTCTCTACCTCTGCTCACCATGTTCAGCTTGTCTGCCACTTCAATCAGCTCCGGCTTCAGACAGTCAACCATGGCTACAACACACTAGGGTACAGGGGAGGGAGAGGAAGCATCTACGCACTGATGAGCTACACACACACATGCACACCAATACATGCACGCACACACACACACACACACGCCCATCACACACCTACATGCACGCACACACACACACACGCACGCACACACACACACGCACGCACACACACAACACGCACATCACATACCCACAGGCATGCACGCACACACACACACAACACACATGTTAGCACACACACAAACACACACACGCACGCACACACACAACACGCACATCACATACCCACAGGCACACACACACAAACATGCACAACACACACACACCTGATTAGCCTTCATTGGTCCAACCACCACAGGAGGACTGACCTTAAACGCTGGTGGAATGCAATCACACAGACACACACACAGATGCACAGCTGTGAACTAAGTATTGCAACGGACATGCAGGAGGTTTAGCAGGGTCGTAATGGTGCTCACGGAAACTATGCTTGGCTTGTGTGTCGTCAGTGCTGCCCACTTTTCGTTTCTTAGTCTTCGGCTGTGCACACAATGAACGTCAACAACAACACACAAACAATACAACAACAAACATTATGACTATAAACCATCAATACACAATTATTAGCGAGTGTGCTCACACACAACACTCACGTGCACACACACACACACACACACACACACACACACACACACACACACACACACACACACACACACACACACACACACACACACACACACACACAGACAAAAACACACATACACACACAAAAACACACACACACACACACAAAAACACACACACACACACACACACATACACACACACACACGCGCGCGCGTGCGCACACCTCACTACTGTCACTCTCCCCTGGTCCATTGCAAGCAGGCTCAGGGTCAGGCACACAGTCAGACCATGTTGTCTTAAGTCGAGCTAAGTTCTTGCAACTGAAAATGTCGCTCTGGTCAATGCAAAGAGAAGCAAGAAGAGAAGCAGCAAGGACAGAAGGAGAGGAATAGAGAGGATCAAAAGCTAGATACATATCTCTGTACCTATAACAGGACTATGTGGTGGTGTTTGCATGAACTTGTCCAGCACTCACTTCTAACATTGCATGGAGTTCTTTCACTTTGGCTGGAAAATCTTCCAACACCGTTTTCTCTGCCTATGCAAGTTGCCATCATTGAAAACACAAGTAATGAGAGAGGCAATACTGATGCATAAACACACACACTACTGTAGTGACAAAATCAAGAAGCCCTTTTCACAGGCACTTGTGTAAGAAGAAGCATGCATCCGTGATGTATACCATGCCGTAGTTTGCGCATACACACGAGGTAACGACCAGCATCGAACAGATTGTATGATAAATCGTCTAAATTTAAAACACCATTGAAATTCATGAAATGTTGAATGAAGGCTCACTCGCAGAATGACGTCTGCTTTCATTTTCTTCAGATGGTCTTGGACCTTGAGTATGATGTAGCGAGAAAAAAGGACATAATGATGTGCTATAGTGCACCAGTGACAAAAGAAGAAGCTAAATTCTTACGACCCTTACTTCGTCTGCCATTTTTCTCCTGCGGCGCCAATTTCCCGCAAAGTCACGTGGTTCGGACCATAAAATAGATACTAGGCCTTGTATATGTTCGGACCTACTGCACTCTCGTACTGTATAATGGTCTGTCATGTAATCCATTGGAGCATCAATGCACTGATATTTCTTACGTCTGAATGGATCAAGGTCTCTTGCACACTTTGCCCTTGACGTCTCCACTCAGTAAACGCACTGTCATTACTGCCCTAATTACTACTTAGTGCGCAGCATACTTGGTGCACTTTGGTGCTGCTGCAAATGGAGGGTCGAGTGAGTAGACTGGAGCGAGGGTCGGGCTAAAGGGTCTGCATGCATGCATGATTTTTGCGAGTAGTTCGTTGGGGTGGTAGCTTGTGGCGGTGTGATGCTTAGCATGCTAATGCTGGAATGGCAGGTGTGGGCAAGACCACCAGCTACAGTTACTGGCAGTACCGTGGTACCCGTAACTGTAGCTACTTTCCCATAGTTAGCCGTGCTTATGGCGTAGGCTACCTTCCGTCCGTAGACCTGTAGCCTTCCTGGATTTCCGCAAGGAGGCGGACACTCTTCATCAGTAATGGCCATGGTAAGATTGAAGGTCGGAAAGAATCGCGTGGTAACCAGGTGAATGTCGAATGTACTATTAACTCTATCTACCGTCCAATGCTATTGTCCATTATGGACAATGATTGGCCAGCCAGAATTAAATTGTACCTAACCAATGGTGTTGCAGAAGCGTCTCCGGTTTAGCTAACAGGTTCGCGATCCACCTACGAGAAGTCGAGGTCGAGCAAGAGGTCGAGTCGAAATCAACTCCATTGACATGCTAGCCTGGCTGGACTTCAGAGGCATGACCGATCACAAATTACATCTCACGTACGTTAGCTAGTCTGTTCTGCTGGCTCAATGTGGCAGAATATGTGGAATCAGGCGGATATGCAGGGTGTACGAGGTTGCGTAACTCTCACATAATAATGTGCCATGATTGGTCGGTCAGGATGGAGTGGTACGCAACATGTAACCAATGAAGAGACAGAATAAAGTGATCCTCAGGTGGCGTATATAATTATAGTACACGTATGTGTAGCGCCGTCTGCCATTTTTCTCCATTCTCTTCCGGTATTAGTAGGTACGCCCATCACGTGAATGGTACATTCCTGTAAGGAGCAGTCTGAACGGATTGTGGCCAAGAAGAGATGTCTCGCTTTTGGGTACTGGCAGTCGCCGTGGTGGCTTTCAGTCTTGTCCTGGAATCAGCCGCGCAAGAAGAAGGTATTTTTATTACTTTGCCTGTTCGTCCTTACTCTTCTGGCGTGGGTTCCACCTTCGTGACACTTGATCGTCTTGTGTACGTGTAGCGTCTTGTCGAGTCAATGTCACCTTGTGCGTTCGAGTTTCACTGGTGCCTCTTCTCTCAGCGTGAGGTATCTTATGTAGGCGGGGGAGGTGGGTAAGAGAGTGTGTTCCTTGCTGGAGCCGATAATCCCATCGCGGTAACGTGTCGGGCCGGCAGTCTATGGCGGTGTGGGTAGGTGCACTAAAAGTGCCGCTGGCGGTAATGGTGTGTTATGGTCAATGTGTCTGGGTCCCCTTTTAGTGTGTGTGTGTGTGTGTGTGTGTGTGTGTGTGTGTGTGTGTGTGTGTGTGTGTGTGTGTGTGTGTGTGTGTGCGTGCATGCGTGCGTGCGTGCGTGCGTGCGTGTGTGTGTGTGTGTGTGTGTGCGTGCATGCATGTGTGTGTGTGTGTATGTGTGCGTGTGTGTGTGTGTACGTGTGTGTGTGTGTGTGTGTGTGTGTGTGTGTGTGTGTGTGTGTGTGTGTGTGTACGTATGTGTGTGTGTGTGTGTGTGTGTGTGTGTGTGTGTGTGTGTGTGTGTGTGTACGTATGTGTGTGTGTGTGTGTGTGTGTGTGTGTGTGTGTGTGTGTGTGTGTGTGTGTGCGTGCATGCATGTGTGTGTGTGTGCGTGCATGCATGTGTGTGTGTGTGTATGTGTGCGTGCATCTGTGTGTGTGTGTGTGTTTGTGTGTGTGTACGTGTGTGTGTGTGTGTGTGTGTGTGTGTGTGTGTGTGTGTGTGTGTGTGTGTGTGTGTGTGTGTGTGTGTGTGTGTACGTATGTGTGTGTGTGTATGTGTGTGTGTGTGTGTGTGTCTGTCTGTGTGCATGTGTAGGTGTGAGAGTGCATATGTGTATGTACGCACACGTGTGCCCATGAGTACAAGTGTATGTATGTATAGAGAGAGAGAGAGGCATTGTGCAGTGCACTTTGTCTGTGTCAGTCTGCGACATCCTAGCTGTGTGTGCAGGTGTTGAATTGAGAGTGTGTACTTTGTGGTGGGAGTAAGTATGTATGTGTGTACAGATAAGACCCGATGGTCAGTATAACTGAGAGCTGTAAGGTTTGTGCGGAGTTAAAGGAAACAATGTTGTGGCAGTGGTCTGTCCGAGGCTTGCCAGAGCGCTTAGCGTACGTACGTACATACATACCTTTACGTATGTATTAACAGTGGAGGAATGTGTATTCCAGGTGCCAGCTTGCCAAGAGTTCTCACTTGCCACACAATCCCCAAGCGCCTTACATGGTCATGTGACTGAAAAGGTGTTGTATGGTATCCTGTAGTCTCACACGCCAGTCCAGTCCAGCCCCTTACCTTCACGCGTTTGTATTGCTGTACAATCGTCCCTACCTCAACATTCACGATTGTGCAAAATTAGCAACGGGGTCTGTTGCACACGACTGGGTATCCCACTCCTTCCTGTCCAGCATTTGTGGTGCCTTGGACTCATCACCACCACATGGCATACACAGCCAACATTGCAAAGAGCACCTAAGCAAATCAAAATGAACGCTAACATGTGGTACCCAACTAATGTTAAATGTGAAAATGGATCCCACGTACAGTATACGTATCTGTCACTCACTCATTTTTAAAACCTGCACTATTTCATCACGCACTGTTGTAAATACAGTAATTTCTTATTGCGGACAACCTACGCGTATATTATGGAAATATTTACTCACTTGTATGGCAGTCATTCCTTATATGGAAGAGTGAGCCTTGCAGTGAGTCTGACTGTCCCCTCCAACAGTGTCCTGTACCTTGTGCGGCACCCTCTGTGCCCTACTGGGACACCACTCTGTCTCGTGCTTCCCCTTGCAGATAACTGCACCAGGACAACGAGTCAAGGATGTGATGCGTGTGTGAACAGTCCAGCTACAGTAAGTGTTCTGTCTGAGCTAGTTGAATTGTCAAATGTGTTATTGCTCGTGTAAGATGTTTGCTGCGTGGGTGTGTACTGGAGACAGCATGTTCACAGCATTCAACTGTCCCTTCCACCTTGTATTGACCCCTTGTATTGCGCTGAGTCCTGTCAAGTGTGTGTGTGTGTGTGTGTGTGTGTGTGTGTGTGTGTGTGTGTGTGTGTGTGTGTGTGTGTGTGTGTGTGTGTGTGTGTGTGTGTGTGTGTGTGTGTGTGTGTGTGTGTGTGTGTGTGTGTGTGTGTGTGTGTGTGTGTGCGCGTGCGTGCGTGCGTGCGTGCGTGCGTGCGTGCATATGTCTGTGTGTGTGTGTGTGTGTGTGCGCGTGTGTGCGTGCGTGCGTGCGTGCGTGCCTGTGTGCATATGTGTGTGTATCTGTCTTCCACCTGTGCAGTGTTTCTGGTGCGACACCCCCAATCCCGGCAAGTGTCTCTCAGTGAACAATGCAGCCTTCCTCACTGATCTGGAGAACTGCCCTGGATACCAGTGGAAGTGGGGGCAGTGCACTTGTAAGTGCATACGTACGTACGTACTCGACCAGAAACCATGCAGAAGAACTGTTTGTGCGTGTACATGTGTATATCTGATTGTGCACACCTGAAGTTCTGCTTCTAGTGTATGTCCCTCTTTGTTAAGGCATCTTGTTAAGTATTGTCTGCTCACTGTATATACCTGTGGTTTATTGTGCGTATCTTGTTACAATGTGGTCCTACATGTTCGTCATTCTTGTCGCCTTACCCTCTATCTCTTTGCTCCACTCAGTGAACGGCATTGTCATTGCTGTCCTGATTGCCATCTTCTGCGTCTTTCTTCTCGTTGCCGTTTGCGCACTCACTTGCTGCATTGCTTGCTTCTGTCGCAGGAAAAGGAAAGAGTGAGTGGTTTGGAGAGCTAGGCAGACCCCCCCCCCCTCCCCACCAACTCTCACCCACACCCATCCCACACCCACACTCACCCATCAGTATGGTTGTTGACGGTAGTTAGTTGGTGGCCCACTGCTGTTTAAAGACGAAGGGCATTGTCTGTTTCAGTGTCCACTGCTAGACTCACAGCCGAACTGCCATTTTGTTCTGTTTGTATGTGGCTACACGAGACCACTCCACTGATGTGAATAGGGTAGGTATTCTAGGTACGTAGTAGCAGTGTGAAAGTACAGGCTGGCATACAAGACTATGCTGTGACGTCCTCTCCCCGGCATCATGTTCACACGCCGGGGTCACAGGGTCACATTAGGGTTGGGTGTAAGGTTAGGGTTTATACCCAGGTGACCCCATTGACCCCACTGACCCCATTGACCCCACTGACCCCACTCTGTACCCTCCTTACCTCCCTGTCAGCTGACAAGGTGTTGTCCTAAAATATTGCATTGTCTCCCTCTCTCTCTCTCTCTCTCTCTCTGCACCTCCTTCTCAGACGCTTGGCCAGGGCCGAATACAAGTACAACAGGGAGCGTGATGCCATTCGTGTTGAGCATGCCAGGAAGAAGGAGGATAAGCAGGCCAGGAGGGAAGAGATCAAGAAGAAATATGGTGCGGTGGGCACAATGGACTAGGTGCTGTGTGTGTGGAGTGAGGGGTGAGGTACGTACGACCAACTGATTCGTGAGTATTGCCCAATGACTGAGTACCAGTGTGGTAAAGTGGGGTCTTCTCAGCTGGCTGAAGCATGTAGAATACACAGCTCTCTGGTGCCAACTTGAAAATGAATGAAAATTATGGCAAGATCTTCATCCACCTTCAAGCTGGTACCAGAGAACTGCGTATCCTACCAGTGTAGTGCAACAAGCCTCTAGTCCGGAGTGACATAACGAAAGCGTGCATGTTACAGTACGTTCTGCACGTGGTCCCACTTGTATGCAACTGGTCTGTTGTGCAAACCATGGACTCCTGATTCATACCACCAACACTTTTTAGAGTGTTCTAGAATGCTGAGATACAGCTCAGCTCATGACAGCTCGTGTGTGCTTGCCTTGTCTCTCAACTGCAGGCTTGTTTGAAGACGGAGGAGCCACTCACGATAGTGGGTACCAAGCTGTCGACTAACACATGCATCCCATCCTAATTCACATGCATTGCTCATCATTACCCGAGTGCTTGCATGAGCATTTTTCTCTAATCATTAGTCGGTAGCTGTAGACAGTGTATGCTTAATGTACGACTACTTTCTGTACGGCTTAACTGAGTGACCTTATATTGTAGTGGAGTAATTTTATTGTACTGAGTCCATTGTACAGTATTGCCCAGTGTTGCTTCACAATGGCTGCCCAGTGTTGCTTCACAATGTGATGTGCATTTGTGTGGCTGTGCGGTAGTGGAACCTTTCTAGAGTGGTCATCTGTTTTGCCCTTGAGTAGACACACGTGTTGTGTGGTGAGGCCCTTTTGGGAGAACGGCTGGCTAGTCCCCACTAGTACCTCCTCGTGCGGTTACCATTATGGGCAGGGTCCAACGTGTGTATGTCACTAGTCTGGCGCACTGGACCGAACTTCTCGTCAGGATGTATTGCAGCGGCCCAACTTCTCTCCCTCAAAAAGGGGAGTAGGGTCTAGCGGGCCGGACTAGTGTGCTTCCACCTTATATACGGTACATACATACATCCAAGGCTCTGGTATGTAGCATGTGTTGTTACAGTAGACACGGGTACATCATGGCTGCCTGCCTCCTTGTGCCTATGCAGACTAGATGGCCGATGCAAGATAGTGGCTTGCATGACTGCGTTTGCAGAGCAAATACTTCACAGATTATAGCCTATTGTACAAACATAACTGTGTAGAAACATTAAGCATACATTGGAGCAACTAGTAGTAACCCAATATTTACTCTATTTTTGGTAATGTCACTTTTTTGTGGTGCTCATGTCACTTCACAGTGTGTGTGTGTGTTTGCAGATTTCTCTGAATATACATGATTTGCTTGAAACAAACACACTGGTAGGTGCACACTAGGTGTTATGGTGTTGTGCGCACAGAGTACAATATATACATAGCATATAATAATAATAATATATATAATGAAGGACTACATTTGTCGTTGACAAAAGTCTTCATACAGTTCTTACTAAAGCGCTATTGCTTTGGTCTCGTGCAGCCAGCCCTCCATTTTGGAGTTGAAACAAAATGGCTGTTCTACACCTTGCTATGCTGCTTTGTCAAGCTGTGGGGCCCCTTGAACGTCACCCGTGCTACCGGTATTGTGCATGTGTACCTTTTGTGATGTACTGTATTACTCATTTACGGATGAATATATGACGAAAATGGCTGTGGTGGACTCATCCGCGGGGTTGAAATAAATCAATAATATTGTTAGCGGGCATGAAGAAATGACGGGCTGGCTACATGAGACTACACATTAGACGGCAGGGTGGAGTTCTTCATCAAGGGCCACATATACTGCATAGGTCTCAGTTCTTTGCTCGTAGAAGTACTGTTTTGTCAGAGTAAGGAATAGAATGCGATCCAAATGAACTCTATACAGTGCTGTGAACGCTAACTACTTCTGCCATTGTCAGCCACAGTGTAATTCAGCAGACGCTTCTCTCTCTCTCCCTTTCTCTCTCTCTCCCTTTCTCTCTCTCTCCCTTTCTCTCTCTCTCCCTTTCTCTCTCTCTCTCTCTCTATATATATATAATTATACGTATGTGTATGATCCAGATCTACGTACTTCTTTCCTGTTAAAACAAAGTCATCTTTTATGAATATCATTATGGCATAGGGCTAGCCGGGCACTGTCAAAGTAACACTCTAAGTGTCCTAATTTGCCAATATTAGCCAACGTGACTCTTCCTGCCACCATGGTCTGTCTCTACATACGTGTGCTCAAAATGGTCATTATCAATTATCACCATTCAATAGTGATCTCATCTGCAGGAGTATGTCGATATACTGTAGTGTTATCAATGTCAGGGTGGAGTTGATGATAGTCGAATGATTGCTTTTTGAACGATAAAGCATACCACTGAGTCAATCTTGCTTCAATGCATCGTTTTGTCCATTATGGGCTTTATTTGTCATACAAACTTGTAAATATCTTGTAACTTAGTATTGAAGCAATTAAGAAATGGTGTGCTTGATTGTCCCAACACACTGCCGATGTGCATGTAGTTCAGGTGAAGAAGTAGTGTCATGAGAGCTAATAGTGTGTACCCATGATTGTAAAGGGTTACTACTAAGACTGTCACTCAAATTAATGCTTTTTTATCTTCCTCTGAATTTCATACCAAGCATTTCTTCATATACACTTGCTTCACCAATTGGCCCCATCATTAGAGGTGATGAGAATGAATGAAGTAAAGGTGACAAATGGGTGAAGCGAGTTTAATGAACAGGTGACCAGAAGCACTGTGTATGTACCTATATATGTCACGAGTCACATGACAGGTGTGCAAGCTTGCATGTGGTATATGGGCTGTTGTGTGGAAGTTATCCAATTGACACACAAAGGAGTGTACAGTAAATTAAAGGCCTTGTAACAGCTGTTAGACCGGTCATGTATGACCATATGCACACAAACACAAGACCCCTACAAGCGTAGTGCATATGTGCAGTTCTGTAGTCCAGTCCGACATAATTGTGTTAGCTGTCCATAATAGGTGGTGTCCACACTAAGGTCAATCACATAATATATAGCAGTTAGTTGGATTCTACTTAGCAAAGGTTAAATGTGAGCGTTTTGGGGCTTTGGTGACCTGACTACATGATCAGCATCTTACCTTGGAAAGATGCATCAACACTGTGAAGCAAGTTAACACCTCACTGGCAGGCGTCACTGATGAGCAATGCATGCAAATGTAGCAAAGCATTGCCGCCCGTGGGGCTGGGCTACTTGGCATGATGGCCCATTCCAGTATTTCAATTAGTGAAGAACCATAATTATGCATTATTGCAAACACTATAGTGTGTACATACGAAATGTATATATACATAGAGTGGTGTTGTAATATTTGAAAGGGATTCAAAGTAGTGTGTGTACATTTAACATTGAGCTTGAGTGAGATGTATCTACTGAGAACGCAGTGTGTGGTGGATCGCTACATTCCTCATGTATGTATGTACATATGCAACAGGCGCTTTGTGCTGGGAGCTGCAGCAGCAGGTGAGCTGAAAGCACATGCTTGCAATCCAATCTGCGGATGCACAAAAGCATGTGTATATATGAACTCTGAAACAGTCATACAATGACGAAGCATGGTGTGGGTATTATTACAAGTGGGTAGAGCAGGTAATGCGATAGAGAAGTATTATCGTTTAATGTGGGAGTTGTGTGCTTAATTTAATCCTCTAATTGCTGGGATTTAAGGGGACATTCTACCACACTGCATCACGTTATAGGTCTATTAATTTTAGCTACTCTCCCTAGCTGCCTCAGGGTGTATACACATGTGTACAGTGTACAATGCCAGAAATGTGAAGTCAGAAATTCTAGGAGAGGATCTTGGGGCACACCCACGAACCCCTGCCATGAATATCATCGTGTTGCTATGAATGTCGTTATTTCTTGGCAAACGCCCAGAAGCAGTAGCGTGTGCTGGCAGGGGTGTCGTCTGTCGGGAAGCCAGCTACTGCAGAGCCGCACATTGTAGTAAAATCAGGTTCAACCTACAAACGAGACTCCGTGAACAGAGACACCATGACACAGCTGTACGTGGGGAATCTTAGCTCAGAGGCGGACGAGAAGGTCCTACGAGCCGTTTTCGGGAAGTACGGGCCAGTACGGGAAGCAATCATGAAGAACGGCTACGCCTTCGTAGAGTTTGATAGCCCAAAGAGCGCGGACGCTGCAATGACGGACCTACACGGTAAGTCGCTGCTGTGGTGTAGTGACACATAGGCTGAGAGTACATATCCATGGTTGCTAGCTATAGTAGGTTGTTGGAGAGCCTATACGTCACCAACCCAGTGAAAACGGTAATCCTGCTAACACGATAGTGACATGCAAGCACTCTCGCAGTGGAGTTAGCAGTTAGCAGTCTCCTCTTGTGTGAGTGGGGGAGGTTCGAGGTAACAGGGGGCGGTAAGAGGGGGTGGGTAGGCGAGTAGGAGGGGGTGGGTGAAGGCTCGAAGGGCAGGAGTTGCGAGAGTTGTACAGTTGTAGGGTCATGGGTGGAAAGGTTGGTAGGAAGGTCACTATGAGAAAAGGGAGAGTAAACATGTATAATTGAACAACAACCTAGTTTAGGTTACTGTGGATTGAGGTAGCACACACACACACACAATCACTGCTTTGAAACTGAAAGTGAAAGATGGTGTACTACAGAACCAATCATCTTCCTCCTCTGTCTGGGTATACAGGTGCTGAAATCCTTGGTGCTCGCATTGTAGTCGAACCGTCTCACCAGCAGCGGACGACAAAGTGCGTTCTTGCAAGCTAGTAATACTGGAAGCATAAATGCTTGTCTATCCTTGTCTGCCTCACGCTGAAGTTGGTACTTCCTTTTAGAGAGTTTCATCTGTGTACTATGTACAGGAAGAAGATGTTGAGTTCACGTATTGAAGTCACAGACATACCAATGTGTCTTACTTGGGATGTGAGTCACAGGTGCATGCATGCGCCAGTTGTGTGTCATGGATGGGTGGGGGATGGGAAGAAGATAAGTAAGTAAGGTGTGCGGTGCAAGCTGAAATATAATTATGGGTGGATGTCTGCTGAGTCACTTCCCTTGTGGTTTATTGCATTGTGGGTTTATTTCAATTCTATGCACTGTTAGTACATTGATATTCTATGTATGGCATAGGCTATGTGCATTGCATATACATTTGTAACACCATGTATGCACTTCCTTCAGCATGGTTCCATATATCAGGTTGCTCTTTCCTGTTGCAGTCTGTTGAGACACAGCTGGCGTCAGTGGGCAATATTTTGAGAAGTGAACATGACATTGGTACGTAGATGGATGATGCATTGCTTCATGGGACACATACAGTTCTGAATATTAACTTTGATCACTGGTACTGTATACACAATTTGTACAGACGATTATGGAAACTTGACAGGCTACGTACTTTATGAATCTGTGGAGCAGGCACAAAGGGCAGAAGCAACATTCAGTGGAGAAGAGAGCATGTTCAAAGTAAGTGCTGTGTAACTTGCCATGTGTTATTCTTAATCATCTTCCAATGTATGAAGTGCCTATCACTCCTTGTAGTACGGTAGGACTTGACAATACTGTTTGATGCACTTTATCATTGCACATGATTTGTGCTTAATCCTCCATCCTTAAATGGAAAATGTTACTCGCGCACAGCATCCGGCATGACCAGGAGTTGTGGCATCCATCACGTGCTCTTGTAGCAGGCTGGATGTGCTGTATACCCTGTGTCTAATAGATTGGTGTGGTTGTAATCCCACTAAGTGTTAATTTAATGGCAGTGTGTCTCCCACCTGCAGTCCTATGGGGTATACACCACTGCAGGATTCCTCAGGATGTAACTAGAGCTTCCAGTGACCTCTAGGTTCACATGACCTACAATATGATCAAGTGAACCCTTTAGGCTGCCTGTGAATACAGCCACAGAACAGCAGCTGTACTAAGAGTACTGTAGCTCAGTTCTGTTTGTGCACACACTTGAACAGATGACCTAAACGCTGGCAGCATTGAAGAGTACAGTTATGGGATTGACATGTGTTGGCAGCTTGCACAGCTTGGGATGACCTCACACTATGCCCTGACAGATTGGGGCCAGACCCTGACCACATCTGCAGTGACATCATCACCTGTGTCTGCAAAGTCTGATCTGAGGTGTTTGTAGATTCTTTGAGTTCTTTGTGGTAGTGTTTGTGTGGCCTGTTTGCTTAACTGAAGGCTGAAGCTAACACAATAGATGTATGGGGTGTGTGAAGGCCTTATGTAGAGATTCTTACAAGCTGCAATGGGCATGTTCATTAATTAATGCTGTTTAACTTTGACTGCCCAGGTGGCAATGTGGGATGAGAGGAGACCTGCTTCTGCTGGTGCAGTTCATCGAAGGAAGTCATCATTCAGCCTCTCGGGTCCTCTCTCTCCTACAAAACAGCAGAGTGAATTCCCATTAAGGTATATTGGTATGCAAACACCCTGCATGGTACACCAAATTTATGGCCAGGGATAAAGTGACTGATGTCCTGTGTTATATTGCTACATTCATGTCACCTATGAATACACTTAGGAAGTGCCATTTTGCAGGAGCCACTGCACTCAGCTCCATGTCATTGCACTTGTGGAAAATACTTTTTGAATTGAAGTTGAGATGACTCTTTCCTTGCGCAGAGTACTGGTTCCCAGTGAAATGGTGGGAGCCATTATCGGCAAGGATGGAGCCACAATACGAGCAATCACACAGGCCACCAAAGCCAAGTGAGCATTAGGAAGGCACATATATTATCATATGGCTTCTTGTAGCTTTGTGAGAACAATTGTCAGGTGCAATGTAACTGGTGTGCTCTTCATCCAAGTTCTTAGCAATATTATGCCTCACCACATGTGTTTCGTCAAAAGGCCATCGTACTATGAGCCTAATTCGTCTAATATGCCCTAGTATAGAGTTAGCCAATTGCTCAGCATCAGGTTATTCTGTTCTGTATCATCTGGCCAAGCTATGATGGTCATTGAAGGTGGTTGTAATCTACGTAAGTCATTTAGCAGGTTTAAAGAGGACTGTAGAAAAAGTAGTATAAAGCTACATGCTATAATATTAAAGACTCCCGAATATCACTGGTGATACTGTTCATCTGCATTCCCTAAGGGTGGACATTGATCGGAGGGATGTTGTCACTTCTGCGGGTGTCAGTCAAAATGATAAGGTTTGTTCAAAATAAATATGAGTGCAATAGATGTGCTATTTCTTCTATGAGTGTTTCAGTGCCTTTCATACATCCTGCCTTCTACCAGCAGTGTACAGACCAAAGCATGAGATGTAATGTGGGCCCAGACTTAGAATTTTAGCTTGTCCTTTGTGGCTCGGTCTCTAATTTGAAGTTTGTTCTCAGCAGAGTCACGTTTCCTATACTGCACATTGTCATGCTGAGCACATGCACAACACAAATACATTCGGTTGGTAGTCACGTAAGCTCTGCTTGGTCCTCTCACACAAGCTGTGTTGCACAACGGCGAATAATACAACACACTTAGCTTCATTCTCTGCAAATCATGACCACCTCTGCATATGGGGAGGATCAGCAAATTCCTTGTCCAATCAGCTGACCTATGAATGTCATTTGTCTGTGCTGCCATGGGGACTTGCCTATTATGGGCTGACTAGGCAGTCACAAGATGCCTCCTCTTCAATGTGGGCGTGGTGCAGCCCCTCCCCTATAATCATTGTATGTAAGGCAGGTTAACCCCAGCAACTTCACCTGACTAGATCTCCATGCAGCTTTAATGTTTGACACTGTCCTAGTGTCAATGGAAAATGCTTGTGTTGAAATGTTTGCATGCCAACACATTGATGTACATCCTTCTTATGTTTCCCTGTATGTACATGCATACACAGACAATCACCATCAATGGATATCCAGAGTGTTGCACTGAGGCATGTCACATGATCATGAAGATTATGCAACAAGAGCTCCTCACACAGAATGGCTACACCACCCTCCACGGGTATGTTGCCTCAGTTGCAGCTAAATGTACCTGGTCACTGCTAGGAATGTGCTCGTTGGTGGGCAGGTCTGTGTGACTATATACGCATAATATGTGAGTGGTGTTCCTTCTTTTGCTGTAGCTCTCTTGACCGATTGCCATCAGTTCCACTGAAGATCTTGGCTCACAATGACCTCATTGGAAGAGTGATTGGTGAGGGTAGTGTCACTAATGTGGCATGCATGCATGCTGCACACTGTGTGCTTCGTCAGCTGTTGGTGGGGACTTTTATGCGTCTTCTCTCATAATTCCAGGAAAGGGTGGCAATACTCTGAAACGAATCATGCAAGAAAGTGGGACAAAAATCACCATATCCAAGTAAGTTTACTCTGCACAGTATGGAGGTGACACCCACTGTCCTGTAAAGGGCAAAGCTTGCCTTTGTGGGTGCTTGTAATTGTATTCATTAGGCCCCCTACCTCTAAGCTTTACCAATGGGTGGGTAGCATATTTACTGCTGGGATATGGCTTTATTTTGGTGCTGCATAATATGAGGGGGAGAGATGTTTACAGTCAGGCTATCTTTAGGGGTGTAAAAGACATTATTGGGAAGGTACACTGGTGGAATGTACATTATGTAAGTGCAGAGATGGTAGAACAGACATAACACTGAATATAGAGGGTTAGTCTGGTCATCACAGGTGCCTGTTTTCAAGTGGTGTTGGGAGGTGTCACTCTAATGCAGTTGGATTGACCACAGTGGGCCTGGTGGTAAGGCTCTTCTAGGGGGTGGCAGCACTGCGCTGTTGTTTGTTGATACTACCTACTATCTGGGGCCAGGAAGGTTGGCTACTCCAAGAGGGTGGCTGTGATGCAAGCTATGAGGTGTTGGTGTCCCAGGAGGTGTTGGTGTCCCAGGAGGTGTTAGTGTCCCAGGAGGTGTTGGTGTCCCAGCAAGGTGGCTTTGTGGTAGCCTACATTGTGTTGGTGTCACATGCATGGTCAGGGAGGCTTGCTACCCTAGTCTATGATGTGATAGATGGCTACAAGTACTGTTAGCATTTGCAGTATCTGCAGTGGCTAGCTGGATCTTCTGTTTGTCATTCTGCTGAGCATGTGCTTGCATGGTATTCTGAAGCACATCTAAGCAATAAATGTGCTGCTGCAATTCCAACCACATGTGTGCCAAGAGGGACCTCTTCAAGGTGTGAACTATGCCCGTGAGTAATGGTGTCTTTTCTCACATTCAGACTGAAGGACCTCACTCCTCAGAAACCTGAGAGGACCATCACAATCATGGGCACCGTTGATAACTGCAAAAAGGCTGAGTCCCTCATCAGTGCAAAGCTGAGAGCAAGCTACGAGAATGACATGGCGCATCTCATACCTGTGAGCTTTGGCTGCCCTACCTTCACTAATAGACACACCTTCATTGCTACGTATTCAAACAGCTTATTGAGGAACATGTCTTGATGTGAAAGCATCTACAGTACGTTTGTTGAAACGTTCAGATGTATTTGAATAAGTGTGTTAGCTTCAGATTTACTGACAGACTAAGTACACGTACCTGAACGTGCTTCCTGTCCTGCCCATACACTGGGTTCAGTATAATTATAGTGAATCCTCCTGGTATCAGATAACTGGGTATAAAAATATAACCCATTCCCTTTAACCCTTTGTCTTTGCAGCAGCAGCAACATGCTTTGCACAAGTACCTTGGAGGCACAGGATCGTCTGCTCTCTTTTCAGGCTTGTCCTTGTCCTCTGACTCAGCCGAGCACTTCATTCCTCACTCCCTCCCCACCAGCCCGGTGGTGCCACAAACCTTTGCTGAGTTTGGCCTGGCTGGTACCACCAAATATGTACATCCTGGTTCCAGCACAGGCACAGCTACACTGGAGCTAAGTGGACTTAGCGGGTTTAGCCATCCTTCCTGTCCTCAGGACACCACGTTACTGGCTTCGCAAATGTCCGGCAATGCAAGCCCACAGCGACCTGGATCTGCTGGAGGGCTAATGTCTGTACCTCCTCATGCAGCTGAACTTGCCGGAAAGCTGGATGAATTGGAGGAAGAGGACGTGGAGGAAGTGTCAACCGCTTTTGGTGATCTCCAACTGGGAGGAGTGCCACAGATGAAGCGTCGTAGTAGTGCTCCAACCATCACCCATACAATGTGGGCTTCATTACACCCCAGCAGTGCAGGGCAGATGCTCCTATCACCAAAAACACCAACCAACCTTCCATTATTCAGCATGTTGTCTGAGGAATTTGAGCTTCCGGAAGAAGGACTACGACCTCATGAGGCGTGGTCCGAACACCATGTAGGGAGTCACCCACACCAGGAGAAGGAAGAGGATTACATGGTACAGTCATATTCCATTTATTGTAGCAATTTATTCGTGCATAGCGAACGACACTGATCACAAGCTTGGCTTCAAGTCTTGTTCTTTTTGGTTCTCCTTGCAGTTCTACAATCCTATCCAGAGTCCTGTGTTTGCTGAGCATCCCAGCATCTTTGAGCCGCCACCTGCCTTGCATGTGAGCGCAGCGTACCTCTCATTCTTAAAAGCTAATGCTCCATACACATGCTTAGATGTAACCAATGGCTGCTGCTGCACATGCACAGGCCATTTGTTTCTCACTTTTGTTTTTAACATTATTGCTGTCTCATTTCAACCAAGACAACATGGTGTGTTCTGTTTACCCTCCCCTCCCCTCCTTCTCTCCCCTCCCGTAGTCTCCCCCTCCCTATGCTCCTCCACCGAGTAGCTTTCCCTTTGCGCACAATCTAGTGATGACATCCAAACTGACAGGCTCTCCGATCAAAGTCAGGCCAGAAGGAGACACTGGGTCTACAGTTGGCTCTGCTCCACTGGGATGGGGCTCCCCCAGTGTGGTGAGTGTGCAGGTGTGTGGATCAAGTGAATGCACACTGTATTTGTCCCATATGTATGTATGTATGTATGTATGTATGTATGTACATGCTGTATTCATTGTGTATTGTGTCGTGTGTGTCAGGCGATCAATGATGTTGTACACAGCTATCGTATATGTTTGTGGGAGAAAATATTTGCAGAAGTCCTAAAATTAGCACAAATTGACATTTTTGTGAGAAATTAAACATTTGTATGTTGCAGCTGAGAGTGAGCTTGCTCCTACACAATGGCATGATTAGACAAGATATTTATGGACAGCCAAGGAACAGTAAAGAAGCATGTTGCTTGCTGTTAGAACACCACTTTCCTCCCAGTGTGTGCTTTTCCCAGTGTATACACCCCTCCTCAACGTGCAACGTGTTACAAATTAATGGCTGGGGATGCATGAATGGGTGGGTTGGTTCATGAGACTGCAAACTACAGGCAGTTTCTTCCTCACTGCACCCCTTTTATCACTGTTGATTCCCTTCCCTATCACTTCCTGAACAGCTGTCATGATGGTCTCCGTACTACCATTAAAACTGACTCGTTTGGCTTGGCTGCATCAAAACTCTTGTGGGAGCATTTTTGCAAATTGTAATCTGTCTGCAAACTTTAGAAAACTTTTGGCCCCAAAGTTTCACTATACGTTGCTCACACACGCTCTCCCATCCACATGGCATACACCTCACACTCCCTTCCTCTGGTCCTCTACCTCTGGCAGGAGTCAGCAAAGAGCAACCTGGCCTTCAGCTTTGACTTCACCCCCTATCAGCAGCCCAACATCACACAGGTTGGTGCCCTCAGCAAAGGTCAATGACCTTTACATACAGGCCTACTGAGGCAAACATCTATGCTAGTGCAGTATACAGTACATGCTCTAGATCAAAGTGTAACATTTAGGTTAGTATCATACATATTACATGTGTAGGGAAGTAAGTGAACTTAGAATGTAACACAGTAACAAAGGGAAGCCAGAGCCAGAGTAATGAACTGCACATGTGCATATTGTCTCCACCTGAGACATTACCTACAGCGAGCCCATGCAAGATATGAGACAGGAGGAGCAGTCCTTGCTGCTATTAACTGCTTGGTGAAGACGCCTCAGCTCTGTTTTGTGCTGTTGATGTATGCTAAATTGTGTCCATTGGTCTACCTGTCTGTCTGTCTGTCTGTCTGTCTGTCTGTCTGTCTGTCTGTCTGTCTGTCTGTCTGTCTGTCTGTCTGTCTGCCTGTCTGTCTGTCTGTCTGTGTGAACCTCCACAGGTTACCACTGCTCCTACAAGTGCAGGCGGAGCCATCCCCTACAACCTCATGGCCTGAGTCGCAGCACATTCAACCAGCATCAATTCCTTTCATATAATTATACATACCATGCACTGCATTTTGATGTGTGTATACATATTCTGTGGCCCAGCAATCACTTCATCAAACATGTACCTTTATACATACAGCATGGCAGTAGTTTTCGTGTATGAGATTTCAGCATCTCGTGTTCCAATTTTCAACATCACACAATTATTGCAAACCACAGGTGTAAACCACAGGTGTAAACCACAGGTGTAAACCACAGGTGTTCGATCTCATTATTATTGTACTCATTTTTTCAGGACTTTGGTGCACTGGCTATAGCTAACAGGACTACTCTGTACTGTAACACATTATTTCATCCCAGTCTTTCATAAAAGCTGCACATATTTGAACTTTGGTTTTGTAGAAATAATTTTTGTATTCACATGATAATATGGTACATTACTATTAATTTAGTTATAATAATTAGGTATATTTAAAGTGATTACTATTAATTTTAACACAATATGTAATGTGCACAGACGTCAGTACACACCAGGTCTAGAAGTGCAGTGCATATGGAATAGGAAACACACGTGCCTCAATCGATCACCTGTGAACATTATAATATCTATATATGCATGCTGTCTCATGACACGTGCACGTGGGCGGGGTACAAGATGGCCGGCCTGAAAGGAAAATGTCAAACAGGTATATATGTAGTTGCTGTACGTGCGTTCGTGTAGCCCCGCGCAGGGTAAATGCTATGGCCGAAATCCAAGTATATTTTTACCTAAATATGCTTCTAGTCGGCTAATGTCGGTTGCTGACGATTGATTCCCTGCAGTATAAGTGCAGCGGTTGACTCGACTTCATTACAAGCCCTGAATATGTAGCCAGCATGGCCATCATATACAAAAGGCACTATATCGATATCAGATGTAGGTGGTCAGAAGTGTGGCAGGTGTAGGGGCCCCTCTCCCGCCTCCCCTGCCGGTGTGTGCTGCAGTTGGACAGCTCATACTTTTTAATGCTATAGCTGAACCGGATCATAGATTATTATATCTATGACCCGATCGACGTGAGTGCATTGCGTAACCTTGACCTCTATTGCATCTTTCCAATGTGCTAAGATTCAGCAGTTTCACACACTAAATATTGCTGTTAATCATATGCCGAATGGGGACATTGTTGAGCATTCACGTAGCAAGGGAGTAAATTGCAGTGAGACATTTCTACCTCAAGGGTCTTCATCAATCACAAAACAGTTTGGTTTAATGTAGCTGTAGCATGAGATTCTACCACATTCATATGGATGTGATGCAATAGAATCACTGACTCCGTGAAGTGAGTAAGACCCTAGCTTCAGCTTTCCTCCATCAGCAGAGTCATCAGCACTTCTATCCTCACTCTACCACATCCTGCTCTGCCTCTACCTTGCCCTACCAACACGTGTGTCCTCCCTGGTCCCATACCCACACTCATCTGCCTGCGGCGGCCATCTTGCCCAGGAGGGAGGGGCGGCCAGAGATGGATGGGTCTGGGCACAAGACTATGTCTTCTCCTTGCAGTGCTTGGGGTGGTGCCACCGGCAGAACTGGGCTGTGTGCTGCCGCACGAGCATGTTCTGCTGGACTTCACTGACGCAAGGGTCTCTCCTGCCTTTGGTTGCTGTGACGCTGACATGAGGGACTTGGAGCTGACAATGGAGAACCTCGGAGTTATCAGGCAGTTTCCGTTAGTGTTAGTGTGTGTGTGTGTGTGTGTGTGTGTGTGTGTGTGTGTGTGTGTGTGTGTGTGTGTGTGTGTGTGTGTGTGTGTATGTGTGAGAGAGAGAGAGAGAGAGAGAGAGAGAGAGAGAGAGAGAGATGTCTGTACAGTGTGTGGCATGTATTTCTGTGTGATATGTGTGGGGATGTGGAATTTGCATTCCTTGTTCATCAATGATGTGTGAAGCTGTCTGCATCTACCCATGCACCCTCTCCCACCCTCCCTCCCACCCTTTGTTCACCATGCACACCATAATTGACGTCTTGTGAGTACAAGGAAGATAAAAGCAGTCAAAACAGGTGGCTGGTGAGGCTAAGGGTGGTCTAGGTCGTGCCTACCCGTCCCACAAAGACACGGCACAGTTGAAAGCTGGGTCTTAGCACAAATGTGGATAAAACAGGGGGGGACATGGCATAAGTCATGAACAGTACTCTTGAACATGTACTAATACAGATTTACAGTAAGCAAGCTGTCAAAGGCAATGGTAGTCAGGCTTTGTCAGTTGGTGGTCGGTCACTCTTCCAGCTCCAGTTCTTGCACCGCACCTCATGTGAGCACGCAATGCACTTCTGTGTGATGCCCCTTTCCAATCATTCCTCCCTCCTCCCTGCCTCCTCCCACCTTCCTGACCCCTCACCCCTCCAGCTATAGCTGCTACCAGAACCTTGTAGTGGATGATCCCACCTTGGCAGTGTCTGAGTTGGCGGAGTACAAGAGGGCAGGGGGCGGGACCCTAGTGGACTGCACCACTGCTGGCATTCGACTGGATCCAGCACACCTAGTGGGCGTCTCCAGAGACTCTGGAGTCAAGATTGTCTGTGGAACGGGTTTCTACGTGGACAGCTTTTTGGATGAGAATATGAAGGTTGGTGCTATATACATGTGTGGGGTGCATGGGTGCCGGGAAGAGGAGGGAAGAAAGCAGAGCAAGTGACTTGGAGAGGGTATGTGAGCTTACATTTGCCTTTGACCTTCTGAGACGTTCCACATGCATGTACATACACACACACACACACACACACACACACACACACACACACACACACACACACACACACACACACACACACACACACACACTTTTTTTTTCACATGTCACCAGTCATTATTATAAGAAAGACCAGTACAGGAGACTGGCTGAAAGCATGCATACAGGGCTAATTGAAAAAAAAAGGGGGAAAAAAGATACGAGTGACATGAAGGTGAACCTAACACTGCCAAGATGTTCTGCCGATGAACATGCACAGTATGGTTAGTTGACCTGGTACGTAACGCATTAGATATATACATATGATAAAAAGACAAGCATGCAAGAGTCAATCTTTAAGGACAAACAACAAGCACTAGGCACACCAGTTACGTTTGCACCAAATGTCATAGGAAGATGCGATGACTTCCCTGATCACTTCGACTTGTTATATACACACATACACATACACACGCACACACACACACATACACACACATACACACACACACACACATACACACACACACACACATACACACACACACACACACACACAAACACGCACACACAAACACGCACACACAAACACGCACACAAACACGCACACACACACACACACACCTTGAACCTTGAACCTTGAATACAGTTGTCAAACATGACGATGCTGATCCACTTGTGAGTAGGATGAGTACAGAGAAAATATATTCATTTAACTGTCTTGCACTTGTGTCTTTTCATGTCACCTTGTCGTCTGCAAACCCTTGAACACATTTGACACTGGACTTGTGTTGGCTGTGTTCTCTTCTGCCTTCCTCTGCTCCTGCACTTGCGGTCTCTTCAGATCTTCTGAACTTCCGCTGACATTGTTCGCAGGTGAATGGTGTTGCCATGACATTGGGCGCACTGGCCTGCAGGGAAGCTTGTCTCTTAGCTTGTCTCTGGGCTTTCTCCTTGCACAAGCACTGCTCTATCTTCTTGCACATGCCTGCATGATACACATCATACCACCTCTTTCTGTCTTGTGCCTTGCAATACCACGCGGTCGGCCCAATATTCAGAGATGTCATGTCTTTCACTACCCTGTCTTTCCACCTCATCTTCACTCCATGGAAGGGCCTGGCCTTAGGCAGTCGACCAAAGAGGATCTGTTGTGGAAGGTCTCCAACTTCTGGGTTGACATGCTTTTGGTTGTCCGTGTCCCTGAGCCATATAGCAGGGTTCCAAACACTACAGCCTTGTACACTATACGTTTGGTCAGGGTTGTCAGTGACCTGTTCTCAAAAATTGCCTTAGCTTCCCAAATGCATGGGAAGCAATTGTAATGCGTCCTTCTATGTCGCTTAGAGCTGATCCGCTGCGATGTATCACGGATCCCAAGTGCTTGAACTCCTCCACTATCTCTAGCTGTCTATCCCCAACTGATAGAAAGTGCTCCTCTTCCTCTCTGCCTCCCACCACCAATGCCTTAGTCTTAGGTACACTGATGCTACGTAAGTCCCCATTGACTGGTTGTCTCGAACAGCTTGGACATGGCGTGTACTACCTTGTCCCTTGTCTGTGCAAGGATGGCAAAGTCGTCTGCAAACTGAAGCTCGCTTAGCTTTGCTGTGTCACACTTGGATGCTCTAGAACCAATGAGTCATCCGTCAGCTTTGTACAGTTTAGTTATGCCTTCTTCCATACATTGCTCACGCCAGGTCTCCCAACCAAGTTGAAGAACAAGTTGAACAAAGCAGGAGCCTTGTACAACCTTGCCTTAGCCCATTGGACACCCTGATTTCTCCCTCCACATCTTGGCCATTGATTCTCAGTTCAGCTGACAGGTCTTCATGAAAGGACCTGATCAGGCTGACCATCAAGGGGGAAACCCCATACTTCTCCGATACTCTTCACATGGCCATGCGGGGCACAATGTCATATGCTTTCCTCAAGTCAACAAACACCACATGCAGTCCCTCTTTGCGTTCTTGTGTTTTCTCCTACTAATTGTCACGCACAAAATAGCATATCAGTGCACCCACGTCCCTTCCTGAAGCCACACTGTGATTTAGCCAGTTCGCTCTCTGCCGCTGTCTGCAGACCCTGCTGTAAGATGCAGGCAAATACTTTACCAATTACATCCAACAGACTGATTCCCCTCCAGTCATCATCTTTTGTGAAATTCACTAGCCAATGAGGGAGTTTACAAAACCAAACATTTCGGTAGTTGTACAATTTCACAAAAGATGATGACAGCAACTATACCTAGCCACTCAGGACAATATTGAATTGATTCCCCTCCAGTTATCACAGACACTCAAGTCCCCTTTTTTCGGTAGTGCAACAATCACAGCATCCAACCACTGCTTTGGTACATGAGTACACATTCAATACACAAGACACACGAGTACACATACAATACACAATACACATTAATTTTTAGCTTCTAAAAATATATGAGGTTACATAGTTCAAGGTGTTAAGTGCAATTGTCATTGAAAAAAGAAATGGGTTCAAAGGCGGCCCTCACTGACGATCATGTCAATGGGGGTGTCATTGAGATCAAGTCTGGCTGGCCTGTGGAGGGCTGATCTAGCTCCTCTCAGACAGAGACCAGCTGAGTCTACAAGTGAAAAGGCAAGCTTGCACCGAATCATCTTCATTGTCTCACAATATGGTGATAAATGCTTTTGGCTGATCATGCGGGCCAATCTCTTGTAGAAGACTCCAGCTGAAGGGCCAAGTCCGCCAGTCGCTGACATCACTAGGGGTGTGAAAGAGCCATGCTTGATGTCAATGATTCTCTTCTCATATTGCCTTCTCTTCTCCTTCTCATTCTTTCTGTAGGTGGATTGGATTGTCTGGTTAGCATGGGACGGTGCAAATGGGTTGAATACCCTCACGTCAAAAAACGCACATTGCCTCACATTTCCCCAGAATCCAAGGGCTTTCACATCTAGTCTTGCATTGTCTTCCAAGTTTGTGGTTCGGTGCGGGAAAGTTTCTCCGGATAGGGGTTGAAGGTGTGGTTCAATCTCAACACTTGGGCACACATCAGTGAGAAGCTGGGCTGTCAAGTCGCGAATGCGATTGTGCCTGATTGTTGGAAATGCTCCTCTGCTGCTTTGGTACCCTGTCATCAGCCCATACTGCCTTGAACAGTCCCTGTATGTGCTCAGCGAACCTTACTCCCACATGCTTGACTAGCTCAGGGTAAGGCCATTCTTCCCACCTGCCTTACCACACTTACATACAAGCATCTAATACTTTCTGTACTTCCTCCTCGCTTGGTGGAAGGTCTAGATCCTTGAGCACTGGTCTCTGTGTGACAGCCTCAGTCACATTCTCGTCAAAGGTGCTCGGTATATTCAATACGCTCTCAAAGTGCCTCTTCCATCTGTTGTGGCATTCTGCAGGTGCCTTGCAGATTCCTCCATTCTCATCCTTTGGAACTCTTGGGACTGTTGGTCTTAATCCTCCGCTAGCCTGTTGGAGTTGTCCGATACTCTTCCATGCTGATCTGGACCTGCTCGCCATTTGCTCAATCTCAGCAGCTTTGGCCTGAAACCACTCATTCTTCTTAATCCTTCTGATCAGCCTCTGCACTGCGCTCTTCTGCTTCAAGAACTGTTCTTTATCAGTTGGAGGATAGCCAGGTGGTCATTTGTTTGTCTCGCTTATCCAAAGATGGGCTGATCACAATGTTCGATCTCTCTCTCTCTCTCTCTCTCTCTCTCTTTTTTTTTCCTGCACATGGACACCATAATTAAACTTGAATGAGAATACAAATATCACATGCAAGATAAAAATGAGTGACCAGCGAGGGCTAGGGTGGTCTAGGCCCTGCCAAAATATGTCGTACAAAGACACTGCACAGTTAAAAGCCTAGCCCTAGCACAAAGAGCAAAAGAGTAGGTAAATTAAGAAAAAGTTCATGCAATGTTAACTTCCTACAGTATCAGTAAATAAGCATGCAGGTGCGTAAGTCCGAACAAATGGGTGGAGAGGGAATGAAATCATGCAGGGCCAGTAGGGTATGCATAACGGTCAGTCAATCCAGTTCCTTCTGCACCAGATGTCATGTGAGTGCACGATGCACTTTTTGATGATGTCTTTCTCCATGACACGGCGTTCTTGCTGTTTGGATGATCTGAGGCAACAGCAGAGGTGGTCGAAACTGGAGGTATTCAGGAAGCCTCTGGACCCTACCTCAAGGGTTACCAGTTTGCTGTCACGGTTTGAAGCAGCGCATCCGGCCAGGAGGTCTGCGTACTTCTCCTTCTTCCTCAGAGCGGCAGCTTCCATCCCCGACTCAAATGGGATGGTCAGCTCACTGAGGGTGATGGACTGGTCACTCCAGTCTACCATGTCAGGCCTGCAGTCAGTGGTGGCCACATCCTGAGGGAAGGAGTAGCATTGGTCAGGCAGGTCAGCTGTCACTTGGTGGCCAGGGGGAAGGTGGTTTGAGACGAAAGAGTACAGTGACCTGAGAATGTCATCGTGCCTCTTGTTGTACCGGCGCCTCTGCAGAGCCACACTGCAGTGATTCAGGATGTGGTGGAGCGTCTGCCTCTCTTGGCATAACTGGCATCCTGGTGATGGCATCTTTCCCCAGAGACTGAGGTTGGAGTTGTGTGGCAGGGTGTCAGTCACTGAGTTCAGGGCAAACCTCATGACATGGTCTGGTAGAGCAAGCACCATTTGAGACCACAACTCTGCTGCTCTGTCCTGAAACAGCCGTGCCGTCTGTCCCTGCACTGGCAGGCTCTTGCAGTGGTCTAGGCGGGTCTGTGTGTCTCTCTCCACCACCATCTCCTTGGCCAAAGCAGCAGTAGCTTTCCAGTTTGCCCCAGGGTCAGCATGCATGGCCTCTACCACCTGCTGATAGGGCTTGAAGGACTTCCGCTGGGCTGAGGCTTTGGCAAGGGTGTCCCGTGTGACGAGGTGTCTGATGAGAGGGTCCCTGGATGACATCAACGTGGCTGCCTTTGCACACTGCAGCTTCTTGTACAGGGTGGAGGGCAAAGGAAGCTGCAGGCCACCCAAGGACTTGGGCAGGTACAGACGGCTGGTATCGGCAGACCTGGCAAGACCTGTCCAACGCTTGAGGAACCTCGTAACCATGACATCTAGGTTCTTCTCGACCCAGGAGATGGGGAGATCAGCAATGGACAGGTCCCATGTGAGACGGGGGCAGACGGCATCTCTGAAGAGTCTCAGGTTCTGCTGTCCTGTGAACAAGGTGGCATCAACTCGGGACAGCAATCTCTCCAGTTTTGCTGTCAGTGCAGACCTGGTCTCCTCTTGGATGTTGTGGACGGACACAGGCGCACCCAAGAACTTGAAGGTGGTGTTGCCGATGAATGGGATCCTTTCACCACAGAGGGAGAGCCGTGGGTCGTAGGCCTTCCCGGAGGAGGCTTCCACCGCCAGACTACAACACTTGGGCACCTTGGGCTTCATCCCTGACCAGTGTAACCACCGCTCAGTGCACTCCAGAAGGGACTGACAGGCTGCTGGTCCATGGACCAAGAGGGAAGTGTCATCCGCGTACTGGAGCAGGTTGCACCGGTGGATCGATTTGGTCAGAGAGTAGCCTAGTTGCTGGTGTGACTGGGAGATGGTGTCGACCAGGGTGTTCATCACCGTGTTAAAGATGATAACTGACAGGGGGTCTCCCTGGTAGACACCAATCTGCATGGGAAAGGGCTCGGTGGACCACTCCTTGGTCCGGACAATCCCGACCAGACCCTGGTACAGGTTGGACACGTACTGCGGCTACCATTTGCTGTGGGGCATGGTAGTGTTCAAGGGAGTAACGGATGAGGTCATGCTGCACGCTGCCATAGGCATTTGCCAGATCCAACCAGCACACTGCTAGAGCCTTATGCTTCCGTTGAGCCTCCTCAATGATGGAGAGGAGCTTGACATGGTGCTCTGTGCACCCAGAGATGCCATCGACAAAAGCCTTTTGGACAGTGGTGTTAAGGTATCCATTGGCCGTCATGAAGCTCATCCAGCGTCCCTTCAGCACTGAGGTGTAGACCTTTCCCACGCATGATGTTAATGCAATAGGCCTAAAATTGCTGGGGACTCTCTCTCTCTCTCTCTCTCCCTCTCACACACACACACACACACACACACACACACACACACACACACACACACACACACACACACACACCTTGCATGCAGGCAATGGACGTGCAAGAACGTTTCAAGGTGATGGTGAGTGAGATAGCTGAAGGCTTTGCGTCTGGAGTCAAGGCTGGCATCATCGGAGAGATGGGGTGCTCCTACCCACTCACGCCGCATGAGCGAGTGTCTCTGCAGGCAGCCGCACTGGCTCAGAAGGAGACTGGTATGAACCACCTCCCTCTAGCACTGGAGGGTGCACACTGGAGGGTGCACACTTGAGGGTGAATGTAGATGTAATTGTGGTGTGTGTGTGTGTGTGTGTGTGTGTGTGTGTGTGTGTGTGTGTGTGTGTGTGT
>OX465050.1:1180363-1212863 GCA_949841015.1 Aplysina aerophoba
CAGATTGGGAGTCATGGCGACTTGGTTTCCGTAGCAGCTGAGCGCGTCCTGCCTCAGCTGGTCCGCCATTAGAAATAGAATGTTCACACGCTTAGTCGCTGCCCTGTTCATGGTAGTCGAGTGTGGCTCTGTCTGTCGAGCTACAAGTAGCGATGTAATTACCAGTAGCAAGAAGGATGGTTGAACGGCCATCTTTGTTTATTAGATCACGTGTCGCTACGTCTCACGTGATGCTTTAGGTTGCAAACCGATGAAATCGGAAATTGCACACAAAATATTCTCAAAGAGAGTGCAATTGCAAAACGCCATCTTTGGCCATGTCCTGAATTTCTTCGAATGAATATTCGCATATATCATTCACCACCTCTTGTGTGTGCTGACCAAGGAGGGGTGGGGGGAGACGGAGGGACTGGACGCTATTGCTGAATGTTAAAGCTGGACCTGTGTGTGTGTGTGTGTGTGTGTGTGTGTGTGTGTGTGTGTGTGTGTGTGTGTGTGTGTGTGTGTGTGTGTGTGTGTGTGTATGTGTGTGTGTGTGTACATGTGTACGTGTACATGTGTGAGGGTGTATGTAGACGTATGCACATTAAACAGAGATTGCCAGTGAGAGGAAGGGCAGGGATGGTAAATGCAATGTAAACACCACTGCCTGCAGTCATCCATCTCCACATCCACACATGATCCCATACACACACACACGTGCACACATACACACACACACACACACACCAAACACACACACACACTCATGCTTTCACACACACACACACACACACACACACACACACACACACACACACACACACACACACACACACACACACACACACACACACACACACACACACACACACACACACACACACACACACACACACACACAGACACACACACACACACACACACACACAGACACACACACTTAACTACACATTCAACAAAACTTCACACACTCAACAAACTTCACACACTCCACACACACAACAAACTTCACACACCACACACACAACAAACTTCACACACTCCACACACTCAACAAACTTGACACACTCCACACACTCAACAAACTTGACGCACTCCACACACTCAACAAACTTGACGCACTCCACACACTCACCTATCACCTTCACATCCCCGGCCGTGGGGTGCTCCATGGTATGAACCAGCTCCAAATACTGGACCTTCAGATGAGAGGCCAAGTGGAGCACAGAAAGTGAGTCAACCCTACAAAGTGAATCTACATACTGCACACCACACACCATCGATCAGGCATGAACACACACAACAAGCAAGAAGTGAACTCATGAACCTACTGTATACACTACACAGAGGAGAGGAGGGAGGTGAAGAGGTCCCACAGTTGTAGTGCTATAATTATATACACAGACACACACACACACACAGACACACACACACACACACACACACACACACAAACAACACAGAGACAACACAGACAACACACACACCATACACAAACACACACAGAAACACTGGTACCTGTGGGTCCTCAAACACTTGTTGGATGTCATTGACTGGGCCAAAGGGAAGTTCCTGCCCCTCAAACAGAGCCAGCCACTCAGACAGGTTCTTCTGCAAAAAACTGCGAACACGCATACATACACATGACATACATATGTGGTGCATGTATGCACATACATGCACACTGATGTACACACACATACACACACACACACACACACACACACACACACACACACACACACACACACACACACACACACACACAACACACACATGGCATAGGCAATGCAACACCTACGTAAGTACCTCTGGGAGAGGACCGGTATGAGAGCATCCCTGTGTGCCACCCTCTGGCTGTTGGTGGCAAATCGCTCATCAGACAGCAGGTCCTCCATTTTCAGGACACGGCAGAGGACAGCAAAGTGGGCATTGTTTCCCGCTCCAATAATGAGAAACTGGCCATCTTTTGTCTTGAAGGCCTGCAGAGATATCACAGATTCAGCTAGGGACGTGGGCTTTAGGAGCCTGTCTGCAGCAGCAGATCACAGTAGACTGGACTACAGTGGTTCATCACTGAACTGCCCGTGAGACCTACTCACTACCTTCAGTCACACCCACACCCTTACACTCACATCCGCACACCCACACCCACACCCACTCACACACACCCATACTGACCCACACCCACACCCACCCACACCCACTCACACCCACTCACACCGACCCACACCGACCCACACCCACTCTCTCACACATACGTTCAGGTAACTTCTCTCAGTTTGTACTTGGATGCACTACCAGCCCCACCCCCACACACCCACATTCCACATCCACCCACCCACTTCACACCCCAACAAACTGCAGCTCACAGAACTTACTTTCCACCCCCCCCCACACACACACCCCACACACACACTCACCCACCCACTTCACACCCCAACAAACTGCAGCTCACAGAACTCACTTTGCACACACCCACACACCCACGGTGACACCCCTCACCTGGTAGGGCACAATGCTCTGATGGCCGGTACCCCACCGCTCCGCCATGATGCCCGCATTCAAGTAGTTCCCAGCGAGGTGGGTCATTAGGGACACCTTGGGGCACGGGAGACACAACAGACCACACTCACTCATGCACTTACTGTATGCTACCATCCGTGCATACGCAGTGTCGACCAACAGTGGCACCGTCACTGCATGGGCCCATCACCAGCACACCCTGTGACATATACAGTACACATATACAGTACACATATACAGTACACATATACAGTACACATATACAGTACACATATACAGTACACATATACAGTACACATATACAGTACACATATACAGTACACATATAGAGTACACATATACAATACACATATACAGTACACATATACATACAGTAAAGTACATATACACATACAGTAATGCTGGCAGTGCTCCCTAATCACAATCCTCTGCAACTGCACCAGAGTAGTGACAGTGGGGGCCAGGGGTAGATGTGGCAAACTACTCCCTCACTAGACGGGCGTTGACACTACAGCCTAACCTCCACCCACCCCCTCCTATGTATGTACATATGTACGTACGTGTGTACTGTACCTGCGTTGACAAGAGGTTGCAGTCGATCTTCTGCCCCTTGCCAGTTCTCTGCTGCACCATGAGAGCTGCGAGTATCGCACCATAGGCGTACAGCCCTGTGGACATGTCTGTCATTGCCACGCCCACTTTGACTGGCTCCCCATCCTGCCCCACCCAAGAAAGCAGAAATGAAACACTTGACAGGCCTATCTTACAATACAGTGACACACAACAGTCCAGACATATACGTACACACGTATGCACACATCCCCACACTGTGGCACTGGAGCATCCCATCCTTCACCCAGCCAGCACCAGTGAGCACAATACAGACATGTGTTCCAATGCTGAGACTATTATAAAGTGTTTGCCCTCTCTCCTTCTCCCCTCACCCTCCTGTTCCTCTACCACTTTCCTCCCTTCCCTTCCCTTCCCTTCCCCTCCCCTCCCCTCCCCTCCCCTCCCATCCCCTCCCATCCTTTCCCCTCCTTTCCTCTCCCCTCCCTTCCCTTCCCTTCCCTTCCCCTCCCCTCCCCTCCTCTGCCCTACCTTTGGCCCTGTCACATGCATCAGCCCTGACTCAGCTGATGCCACCACATCGTAGCCCAGCCGATGACACTTAGGCCCACGAGGACCGTATCCAGTGATGGAGCAGTAGACGAGACGAGGATTAGCAGCACTCAAGGTTGCATAGCCAAGCCCCAAGGCATCCAGCTTCCCTGGAGGGTAGTTCTCCAGGAGCACGTCTGACCGAGTAGCAAGCTGCGTGAGAGCACGGTGGGTGGACGAGGAGAGGTACAGACAGGTGCTTCAGTAAAGTGGATTCACGGCAGTCATGCAGTGTACGTATAAGGGAGTTGCCACTGGTCAAGGCGGAGGTCCCACAACTGACTGTCATGTCACATCTCACTGCATGAGCATTGTTGCTCAGCACCAAAGTGTACATACGTACGTACGTATCTAGGGAAGACTTCAAAGTGACCAAGACGAATCCTCTTGTAGGAAAACGTGAAAACGCTAGCCACAACATACTTGTAGACAGGTGGCTAGCATTTTCGTGTATTCCTATATACAAGATGAGTCTTCCTAGCCACTCAGGCCTTTATCGAAAAGATGAATTATGCATTGATTAAGGACTGGACACAAGAACAGCGTCACTGGCACACATCCATCTCACCCCAGGGACCAATACAAGCCAATGATAGTTGTACTAGCCACGTTTTGACAACCTACAGCTGTGTTCATTAGCTGATGAAGGTACTGTACAGAGTCGTAGGCTGCCGAAACGTCTGAATTTCTGTTTCAGTGTTCTGGCTAGTGCAACAGATTGATCGACATGATAATTGTGTTTGTGTAGTGTGCCTGTGCCTGTGGTTGTGTTACATGTGTGCCTGTGGTTGTGGTTGTGTTACATGTGTGCCTGTATGTGTATGCAGTGTTCTCGCCAGAATTTTGAAATAGGGGCTGCAGGGAGGTGGAGTCCACCGCGAGTGTCACTATTGTGCAATCGATTGTTGTGTACTTGCATGTGTGTAGCTGTTTGGTAATAATTATTGAATACAGATCAGCTTTGCATGCCATGACTTCTATGGGAGTGCAGCAGCCCCAAGAACAGCCTAGAGAGAGCACTGTGTATGCTTGTGTTGTGTGTGTGCCTGTATGTGTACACTTGTATTGTGTGTGTGCCTATATGTGTACACTTGTGTTGTGTGTGTGCCTGTATGTGTACACTTGTGTTGTGTGTGTGCCTGTATGTGTACACTTGTGTTGTGTGTGTGCCTGTATGTGTACACTTGTGTTGTTTGTGTGCTATATGTGTACACTTGTGTTGTGTGTGTGCCTGTATGTGTACACTTGTGTTGTGTGTGTGCTGTATGTGTGCACTTGTGTTGTGTGTGTGCTGTATGTGTACACTTGTGTTGTGTGTGTGTTGTATGTGTACACTTGTGTTGTGTGTGTTGTATGTGTACACTTGTGTTGTGTGTGTGCTGTATGTGTGCACTTGTGTTGTGTGTGTGCCTGTATGTGTACACTTGTGTTGTGTGTGTGCCTGTATGTGTACACTTGTGTTGTGTGTGTGCTGTATGTGTACACTTGTGTTGTGTGTGTGCCTGTATGTGTACACTTGTGTTGTGTGTGTGCTGTATGTGTGCACTTGTGTTGTTTGTGTGCTGTATGTGTACACTTGTGTTGTGTGTGTGTTGTATGTGTACACTTGTGTTGTGTGTGTTGTATGTGTACACTTGTGTTGTGTGTGTGCTGTATGTGTGCACTTGTGTTGTGTGTGTGTCTGTATGTGTACACTTGTGTGTGCCTGTATGTGTACACTTGTGTTGTGTGTGTACACTTGTGTTGTGTGTGTGCCTGTATGTGTACACTTGTGTTGTGTGTGTGCCTGTATGTGTACACTTGTGTTGTGTGTGTGCCTGTATGTGTACACTTGTGTTGTGTGTGTGCCTGTATGTGTACACTTGTGTTGTGTGTGTGCTGTATGTGTACACTTGTGTTGTGTGTGTGCCTGTATGTGTACGCTTGTGTTGTGTGTGTGCCTGTATGTGTACACTTGTGTTGTGTGTGTGCTGTATGTGTACACTTGTGTTGTGTGTTCCTGTATGTGTACACTTGTGTTGCGTGTGTGCCTGTATGTGTACACTTGTGTTGTGTGTGTGCCTGTATGTGTACGCTTGTGTTGTGTGTGTGCACTTACTTTCTGGATAATTTCTTGACCTTTGGTGGATTTAATGTTGACAGCCACACTCTATGAGGAGAGAAGACAATCACAGCAGAGGATAAGAGAACGCCGGGAGGAATGAGGCACCAAGCACAACAGATAAGAGAACGTCGGGAGGAATGAGGCACCAAGCACAACAGATAAGAGAACGTCGGGAGGAATGAGGCACCAAGCACAACAGATAAGAGAACGTCGGGAGGAATGAGGCACCAAGCACAACAGATGAGAGAACGCCGGGAGGAATGAGGCACCATGCACAGCAGATGATGAGAACCTCATCAAGACTGACTTCAAAGCTGTAATGTAATGAGGTCACAGCTGCTTGCACACAACCATCTTGCATGCACAAGCACACACACAGTGGACAGATTGCACACTTTACGACTAGCGTTGCATTGTAATGTCAGTCTGGGATGGATGTGAGTGCTACAGGTTGGAGGCAGGGGACTGCTTGACACTCAAATGCAAGTTTGCTTGTCTAACCAAGACAAGAACTGTCTAACAAAGTTAGTTGCAGAGAGTGGTTGGGCCTTTGTGGCAATAGGATCGCCACAACAACAGTACACAAGGGATACACACATGCTGGTTACCAGCTGTCAAAAGGGAGTTCACAACTGCAATTACTTGGACTGTGATTAGATCAGCTCAGCTAGCTACAGAGTAACACAAAACAAAACACAAATATCGTACATACATACATACAGTATGTATGCCAGTGTCACTTGGACAGCTGAACTTGCTGGGTGTTAACGGAGTGATGTTGCTCAATGTACGTACCAAGAGTGCCAAGCTCTACCACTGTGTGTTTGTACATTGGGACAAAAACAAAAGATGTAATCTGGTAGAGGCTCATAGCTGTGTACATCAAAGATGAACAACAAAGGCCTTCCTGAGAATAACAAGTTCAACATAGGTTGAAATACAATGCAGGACCTTTCGACCCAGAGGTCTTTGCCAACTGCAAAATACAAGATGAGAGAAAAGTGATAGACATAAACAGAAGGGTGACATCAGATGAAGTGAAGAAAAAAGCTAGCCTATGAATTCTATTACAAAAGAATAAAAGTGAATTAAAGTTGAATTCTGATGGAATATATCGCCACCAATTCTATGTAGTTTTGGTCCAGAATGGAGTTCCAGATCGTGTTTGGGAGGTGCGGCCATTGTCCAAGTTCACATCACTCTATTGACAGACACTGTTGTCCAATGTCATGTCTTTCTGTGCATTCTGGGACAACATTGGATTATGACACCATGTCCATTTCTGCCCTTGCAATGTCTACCTTGAGGAGAGGGGTGGGTTATCCTGACTCATGCTAATTCTGTTGGCATCTGATAGATAACACACTGTAGGGAGTGATCAGCTTCATTGAGAACTAGCCAGGTGTGGCTGACCCAATTGAGGGAGTTGTTAATAGAAACCTCAATAGCAACTCAAGCAAGGTTACCTGTTAGCTAATAGAGGACTCTCGCTGCTTATAGAACCAGCTTTCAGGGGCATAGGGTCAAGAGATTTCTTCACATCGTTTGCAGTAGTCAGTCTGATGGGCTTGATAGCACTTCTGTTAATCAGCTGCCTAACTTTCAGCAGTCTGGGATGGCCAGTACACGGTATGTACGTAAAAGAAACTCAACAGTAGTGCCACTGACATTTGCATGCAGCCAGCACAGTCCACCATGCCAGACACACGTTATTGAAAACTTGCCTCTTCATGCAGGAGCTGGGTCCCTCAAGAGACGTGCTGCTACAGACAGTGACTCCTCCTGCCCTGCCATTGAGGTGCTGAGGGGGAGGGATGGACGAGATGGGATGCCAGGGACACCAGGGGAGAAGGGGAGGGATGGAGAGAAAGGGATGAAGGGGGACACGGGGGTGGAGGGACCTCCTGGTCCATCAGGGCCGGCAGGAGGAGGGCCGGTGTACATCAGGTGGGGGAGGACCACCTGCCCAAGCGTGCCGGGGACAGAACTAGTTTACGAGGGGATTGCAGCAGGAACACACTACACACACAAAGGAGGAGGATCCAACAGACTTTGTCTGCCAAGAGAACCCAAATACAGTGCCTATCAAACAGGAGTGCAGGGCTACAGCCCACTGCATGGGTCAGAGTATGAAACACAAAGAGAGTATCCATTTCGCAATAATCATAACCACAACGTCCCCTGTGCAGTCTGCTCTGTGACCAGCAGGTCAAGGATCCTTGTTGTACCAGCTAGGAATGACTGTCCCTCAATGTGGACTCTGGAGTACAGTGGCTACCTCATGGGAGAGTATTACACTCACAACAGGAACACCTTTGAATGTGTCGACAAAGATGCTGAGTCCATCCCTGGAAGCACTAGTGATGTTAACGGTGCCCTCTTCTACGTCGTGGAGGTCAACTGTGACGGCATCCCCTGTCCACCCTACGACCCTCAGAAGGAGCTCACATGTGCAGTCTGCACCAAGTGACGTCAACAAGTCTGACACATCCGACTACAAAGAGATTTAGTAGACACTGCACACAGCATAGACGGTAGTGGTAGCAGTTGGAGCAACACGTGCTGGAGTTCTGAGTAGGAAGTGTTTGAAGCAACTTTGTAATACGTAGGTGTGTATACAGTTCATTAGTAGTACAAGTTTGAGTGCAACTGAAACTAGCAGAGTGTGATAGCTGCAGTCATGTGACAGTCACATGACATGCATGTGACCAGGCATGTCCATGGCAACCTCACTGCATGGTGCATGGGTGGGTAGGACTGTAACAGCATCACATGTTGGCCTCAAGACCCTCAAACAGAGCAGGTGTGTGCAGTGACAGAGCACCTTCACCAGTAGACACATCATGAGCACAAGTGGAGCAGGGATGGTGGACAGACCACAATCAGTGGAGAATATGAAGGCTGCACAAACCACAAAACTGGACTGTTTCTTTCTTTTAGAAGCAAGAAATTACGTATAATCTGAATTACGTAAATTAGTAAAATCACCATACATCATTGGCATTGGTGGATGGGCTTTGGTTGGCTCCTCACATTGCCTTCTTCACAGGTCTTGGTGCAGTACAGTGCAGCATTGGAGGGGTCGTTCTTGGAACTGCCGAGAGGAGTTCTGCCGAAGAGAATTAACGCGTTATAGGAGAAATTAGGCAAATGTTTGCTTTACTTGGCTGAGTTACACTTTTGAGATACTATTTCTAATCCATTTTGCTAATTGCTACTAATTCCATCATTGTTTAGTTATACTGGCATAGACGTTTTAGCCCTTGCAATCCTACTGTATACTGTAATAGGAATTCCCTGAAAATGCATTACAACTTATTTCTGATTCCATATCCATAATACGGCATAAACAGATGAGTGTTTCTTCTACGCATGCATTATGTAATATGTGCGTATATGCAATTACTGTATGTACGAATGTGGCAATGCTGCTGGTATGATAGAGCCAAACATTATTGTGGCAGCATTCCCATGACTCCCCTGTGATACTGTACATATATACGTTAACATGCTAGTCTGTGCCAGTGATGTGGGTGTGGTAAGAGTGGACCGTGATTCAGTGGGTCCTTCAGCATACTGATGTGGAACTGAATCATGTGAGGCTCCACACAAACTGACAGTCACCAGTGAAGCTGCGAACTGCTAAGACAATAAATTGGCTTACTATGTACAGAAGAGTGGGGGATGTATGTGACTTAGTGTGTGTATTTCAGAGTGTGGCTCAGGGAAGACTCCTGCATGTACTGTAGGAGATCACGGTTATGGCTCTTAACACAACTTGTACTATGAATGAAAAGCCTCACATATTTGCCCAATGGCAGGGGATGGAGTGGACAACACAGAGTGTGTTCAGGGGTACTATATACGTATATGTACTGTGTATGGGGACACTCTGGTGCACAGAAACAACATGCACAAATGTATGGATTGTCTCCCTTGGTTGAACCAACCCTACAGATTCGACCATTCTAAAGTCACATCCTGCCCTGGCAGGTGCCAATGTGTTACACTGTGAAACAGTTACAATCCACTGTAAGTACAAAAAAACTACAATAGTTGATCGTCTAAGGAACGTACGCAGCAACTTATTCAACAATACCACAATACAGGAGGCTTGCTTGAGGACCTTTTCAGCTGCATACATATGACAACCATGAAAGCCATTCAGTCTGGGTCGTGACTCTTAACACAACTTGTACCATGGTCTGAAATCCATACATATGTACATATTTGTCCTAGGGTGAGCAGCATATGTACTGTGTACGAGGACATCTGATGCACAGACATAACATGCACACACGTATGTACAGATAGTGTCCCTCGATTCATCCACACACTGGTTGAACCTAACACTGTACAGAAGCACCATTATCGTACAACCTACCCCTGGCAGGCCGGTGCCAATGTGTTGAAGAGTGAATCAGTTACAATCTAATTAGCAAAAAGTACAATACGTAGTTGATTGTCTAGGAACACTAGAGTAAAGAATAATTTTTTGTACAAAAATAGTAAGGATTCATATATGGATGGCACAAAAAGGATGAAAACAAGAGGGATGTTATGTGGTGAAGTATTTGCTGTGTGTGGTCTCCGCATACAAGGGTATTGCACCATATCCCTACATCTGGCAGCATTCTGCATCATATGCTTCTCACCACAGACATAACTAGTGCCAGCTGTTGCTCTTGGTCTGTAGCTATAGCTATGCCACCAGCAAACATCCCCATCATGGCTGATATATAATTATAGTGGAAGCAAATGTCTGTTCTTGACTACATTATTGTGTGTATTCTCTGCTATATACACAATGCTGCCAGATGTAGGGATATGGTGCAATACCCTTGTATGTGGAACCACACACAGCAAATACTGCACCACATAACATCCCCTCTTGTTTCTGTCCTTTTTCTGCTCCCTTTAGAAAAGAAGAATGTGGTATACATACATAATGAACCCCACATCGTTTCAATGGGGTGAGTTTCTTCACCCTGCAGTTCTTCTAGTGGCTGCCCAGTCAGATGACATGCCTACATGCTTGTACACGTCCAATGACAGCCCATTGTCTGCTCCGTCATGTTGTACAAGGTGTCAGCATACACTGTCGACGTATGACCGACCGCATGACCTTTAAAGGTAACAATTACAGCTCGTCAGGTAACCTAGCAATGAGCAGTGCATATTAAGTACACGCCAAAGCTCATTCCACAGTGGATGTTCTGCTGTGAGTCAGTCATGAGAGGAGTAAGAGCTGCTGTGGTGGTCTCTGTCACTTTGCTGGTCTTCTTGGCGCTGGGGCAGCACATTGAAGGTAAACTACTTGCACACAGACACAGAGGGGTGTTCTAGACCCAGACACAAAGAGGTGCTCTAGACACAGACACAGAGAGGTGCTCTAGACACAAACACAGAGGGGTGCTCTAGAAACAGACACAGAGAGGTGCTCTAGACACAGACACAGAGAGGTGTTCTAGACACAGACACAGAGAGGTGGTTTAGACACAGACACAGAGAGGTGCTGTAGCACAGACACAGAGAGGTGCTCTAGACACAGACACAGAGAGGTGTTCTAGACACAGACACAGAGTGGTGTTCTAGACACAAACACAGAGAGGTGCTCTAGACACAGACACAGAGAGGTGTTCTAGGCACAGACACAGAGAGGTGCTGTAGATAGCTACCTCCACACCAATCCCCCACAGGAGCTGGGTCCCTCAAGAGGCGTGCTGCTCCAGACAATGACTCCTCCTGCCCTGCCATTGAGGTGCTGAGGGGGAGGGATGGACGAGATGGGATGCCAGGGACACCAGGGGAGAAGGGGAGGGATGGAGAGAAAGGGATGAAGGGGGACCTGGGGGTGGAGGGACCTCCTGGTCCACCGGGGCCGGCAGGAGGAGGGACGGTGTACATCAGGTGGGGGAGGACCACCTGCCCCAGCGTGCCAGGGACAGAACTGGTGTACGAGGGGATTGCAGCAGGGTCTTTCTACAGTCAAAAAGGAGGTGGATCAAACAGACTGTGTCTGTCAATGGAACCAAAATACGCTTCCTATCATCCAGGAGTGCAGGGCTATAGCCCACTGCATGGGTCAGAGTATGAAGCACACCCATTTCGCAATATTAATCACCACAACGTGCCCTGTGCAGTCTGCTCTGTGACCAGCAGGTCAAGGATCCTTGTTGTACCAGCTAGGAATGACTGTCCCTCAACGTGGACTCTGGAGTACAGCGGCTACCTCATGGGAGAGTTATACAACCACTACAGGAACACCTTTGAATGTGTCGACAAAGATGCTGAGTCCATCCCTGGAAGCACTAGTAATGTTAACGGTGCCCTCTTCTACCATGTGGAGGCCAACTGTGACGGCATCCCCTGTCCACCCTACGACCCTCAGAAGGAGCTCACGTGTGCAGTCTGCACCAAGTGACGTCAACAAGTCTGACACATCCGACTACAAAGAGATTTAGTAGACACTATACACAGCATAGACGGTAGTGGTAGCAGTTGGAGCAACATGTGCAGGAGTTCTGAGTAGGAAGTGTTTGAACCACTCGTGTACTACTGTAGGTGTGTATACAGTTCATTAGTTTATAAGTTTGAATGTAATTGAAACTAGTAGAGTGTGGTAGCTGCAGTCATGTGACAGTCACATGACATGCATGTGACCAGGCATGTCCATGGCAACCTCACTGCATGGTGGGTGGGTAGGACTGTAACAGCATCACCTGTTGGTCCCTATCCACTTGTACAACTGTTCTGCAGTCGTGTGATAGTAGAGACATGTGTAGATAGGGGCTGGAGGGAGGCCAGCAGATCCCATCCCACTTGGGAACCCATTGGTATGCACAGGTATGACGGTAAATGCCACAATGAGGCACCAATGGACAGACCCCACAATCAGTCAGTGTCAGTGTCAGTGTTAGACTATGAGACTATGAAGGTTGCACAAATACCTACACGATTCACCTGAAGGTAGAGGTCATTTGCAGTCAAACTAGCAATAATACCACATTTAGCTTTGCCGTGTGGTCTCTGGCCGGCAGAGGAGAGATGGATTCATATCGTTGGCCAAATGTTTCTGAAATGCAATCCTAAAGTCTAGCTGATTTCTCTCGCTGGCTTCAGTTGATTTGGTGGGTCATTGGCAATGGTATTCTAACCTAATTCAGAAATTCCTCACCGAAGGATAGAAAGTCCATGGTACACGGAAGAAACGTGATGCTAGTAGCTGGTAGCTACTGTAGTTGAGCACTGCATAATGGTGAGAGTTGGAGAGCCAAGTAAAATAGGTGGATGGGAACTCCTCTGATGCATTGTGAAATTAACTCAAGGTGAGACTGGTGCTTAGCAGATACGTACAAGGTATGGAACTGGGACATGCTGAGTCTCCACACAAACTAGCAGCCAACACTGTTTGGTTGCCCGTGTTCTGTATGTTTCAGGTGATGAAGGATTCATGTGGGTCAGTGTGTGCATCTCAGAGGGGCTGGCTCAGGGAAGGCTACTACAGAAAGAATAATACTGAAGGACCGTGGCTCTGATTGCTCTGTGCTCTGTGGCAGTGACTGGGACGTCCAAGACAATAGCGTGTACAACAATAGAATGCACTTACATACTGTATATAGGAACAGATTAGATGTAGAAAAACATGCCTTACTATGTACTGTACATACAGTATGTACCCAAATTAAAACTCCACATACTCTACACAACACCTGAACAATCTACAGATGCCAACCATTGACTCACAACTTGACCCTCCCTTGTGGTTCTCTTCGTTCAAATGACATGTCTACAAACATGTGCATGGGTAGGAACAGCCCATTGTCTGCTCCATCATGTTATACAAAGCACCAGTACACACTGTCGACACACGACCAACCGCATGACCATTAAGGGCAACACGCAGCTTTGTCAGATGACCCAGCGATGAGCAGTGTATATTAAGTACAAGCCAAAGCTCATTCCACAGTTGATGTTCTGTTGTGAGTCAGTCATGAGAGGAGTAAGAGCTGCTGTGGTGGTCTCTGTCACCTTGCAGGTCTTCTTGGCACTGGGGCAGCACACTGAAGGTAAATTACTTGCACACAGACACAGAGAGGTGTTGTAGACACAGACACAGAGAGGTGCTCTAGACACAGACATAGAGAGGTGCTCTAGACACACACACAGAGAGGTGCTCTAGACACAGACACAGAGAGGTGTTCTAGACACAGACACAGAGAGGTGCTCTAGACACAGACACAGAGAGGTGCTCTAGACACGGACACAGAGAGGTGTTCTAGACACAGACACAGAGAGGTGCTGTAGATAGCTACCTCCACACCAATTCCCCACAGGAGCTGGTTCCCTCAAGAGGCGTGCTGCTGCAGACAGTGACTCCTCCTGCCCTGCCATTGAGGTGCTGAGGGGGAGGGATGGACGAGATGGGATGCCAGGGACACCAGGGGAGAAGGGGAGGGATGGAGAGAAAGGGATGAAGGGGGACCTGGGGGTGGAGGGACCTCCTGGTCCACCAGGGCCGGCAGGAGGAGGGACGGTGTACATCAGGTGGGGGAGGACCACCTGCCCTAGCGTGCCAGGGACAGAACTGGTGTATGAGGGAATTGCAGCAGGGTCTTTCTACAGTCAAAAAGGAGGTGGATCCAACAGACTGTGTCTGCCCCTGGAACCCAAATATGGAGCCTATCGACCAGGAGTGCAGGACTATAGCCCACTGCATGGGTCAGAGTATCAAACACATGGAAACTATCCATTTCCCAATTACAACCACAACGTGCCCTGTGCAGTCTGCTCTGTGACCAGCAGGTCAAGGATCCTTGTTGTACCAGCTAGGAATGACTGCCCCTCAATGTGGACTCTGGAGTACAGCGGCTACCTCATGGGAGAGCATTACACTCACAACAGGAACACATTTGAATGTGTCGACAAAGATGCTGAGTCCATCCCTGGAAGCACTAGCAATGTTAATGGTGCCCTCTTCTACACCGTGGAGGTCAACTGTGACGGCATCCCCTGTCCACCCTACGACTCTCAGAAGGAGCTCACCTGTGCAGTCTGCACCAAGTGACGTCAACAAGTCTGACACATCCGACTACAAAGAGATTTAGTAGACACTACACCCAACATAGACGGTAGTGGTAGCAGTTGGAGCAACACGTGCTGGAGTTCTGAGTAGGAAGTGTTTAAAGCAACTTTGTAATACGTACATACAGTGTGTACAGTGCAATTAGTAGTAATACACTTGAGTGTGATTGAAACTAGCAGTGTGGTAGCTGCAGTCATGTGACAGTCACATGACATAATGCGCCAATCACTTGACATGCATGTGACAAGGAATGCTATAATGGCACCTCACTGCATGGTGGGTGGGTAGGACTGTAACAGCATCACCTGTTGGCCTCAAGACCTCAAAGAGAGCAGGTGTGTGCAGCACAAGTGACACATCGATCGATTCGTTGCGCTAGCCAGAACACTGAAACAGTAATTCAGACGTTTCGGCAACCTACGGCTGCCTTCATCAGTGAATAATTGACACTTACAGGCACACATGTATAAATACAAAAGGGGCAGTCAGACTATGATGTGGTCACGTGAGGTAACACGCGAGTTTAACTAAATACATAACATTACCTAAATAAAACAAAAAGAAAGGGTGGTGGTGGTGATAAAATAACAATGGGACACAGCCTAGTACAATGAGTAACTTACTAAACTAAAATTAAAGAAATATAAATAAATAAATGAAAATGAAAGAAAATGGGAAGATTAATAATAGTAACAACACCAAAAATGGGATTACGCCAGATGGATGAACGGTCAGGTCAGTAGTGCAGGTTAGTAGTGCAGGTTATGGAGGACGTGGAGCAGGAGGCACTATCTACCTTCCATACATCACCATGGTTTTGGAGGAGATACGTCGATGACACGTGCACAGCACTCCCCACCAACCTGGTTGACTCCTTCCATGACCATCTGAACACCATCTACCCTTGCATACAGTTCACGATAGAGAGGGAGTCAGACGGTCAGCTCCCCTTCCTTGACATCCTCCTGAACAGAGAAGAAGATGGCTCCATCAGCATCTCTGTGTACCGTAAGGCCACCCACAGGAATCAGTATCTGTGCTTTCACTCCCACCACGCTGCAGCCCACAAACAAGCTGTGGTGAGGTCGTCAGGTGTGAGTCGTGTCCAGGAAGAGAAGCTAGTGTCCCAGGCCCTCCAGGGAAATGGTTACCCCAAGGGCTTCATACACAGGCACACCTGCCCACAGCCTGATCAGCGGACTCCACGTGACCAGGTGGCCCGTGGAGCTGGGACTCTCCCCTACATCAGTGGACTGTCCGAATCCATCTGTAGGGTCTTGGCCCCCCTAGCCATCCAGGTTACTTTCCATCCCTACAGGACCCTGAGGCAGGAGCTTGTGCACCCCAAGGACCCAGTACCAGCCAACCGCAGGAAAGGTGTGGTGTACAGCATCCCATGTGCTGAATGCCCCCGCACCTACATTGGCCAAATGGGTAGGTCCTTGGACCATCGTCTTCGTGAACACCGCTGGGCTCTGAAGAACGGAGACCTAGGATCCTCCGCTCTTGCTGAGCATGTGTTCTCCTCGAACCATCGAGTGGATCTGTTACCTTCAGTGTGCTGCCCCAGGGCCAAGAAGACCAGCAAGGTGACAGAGACCACCACAGCAGCTCTTCTTCCTCTCATGGCTGATTCACAGCAGAACATCAACTGTGGAATGAGCTTTGGTGTGTACTTAATATGCACTGCTCATTGCTAGGTCACCTGACGAAGCCTTTATTTGTTATCACAAACCACAAAACTGGGCTGTTTCTTTTAGAAGCTAGAAATTATATTCTGAATCGAATTAGCAATATCACTAAACATCATTGGCAGGATCAATGGAGGAGTCATTCTTGGAACTGCCGAGAGGAATTCTGCTGAAGAGAATTAACGTGTGATAGGAGAAATTATATAGGCAAATGCTTGCTTTAGCCAGCTGAGTTATACTTCTTGAGTTACTATTCTAATCCATTGCTAACTGATGCACTGGTGTTTAGCTTAGTTAATGCATGCATCTTAGTTTATAGTTACCATACTGGCATAGACATTTTAGCGCTTGCATTCCTACTAATAGGAATTCCCTGAAAATGCCTACAACTTTTATTTCTGATTCCATATCCATAGTATAAACAGATATACCATTATGTTAATATATATATGCGTACGTATACGCAATTACTGTATGTACGAATGTGGCAATGCTGCTGGTATGATAGAGCCAAACATTATTGTGGCAGCATTCCCATGACTCCCCTGTGATACTGTACATATATACGTTAACATGCTAGTCTGTGTCAGTGGTGTGGGTGTGGTGAGAGTGGACTGTGATTCAGTGGGTCCTTCAGCATACTGGTGTGGAACTGAATCATGTGAGGCTCCACACAAACTGCACCCCTATTCTGGGCCTATGCTGTACCAGTGGCTGCCAGGTCAGATGACATGCCTACATGCTTGTACACGTCCAATGACAGCCCATTGTCTGCTCTGTCATGTTGTACAAGGTGTTAGCACACATTTTCGACGTATGACCGACCGCATGACCTTTAAAGGTAACAAATAAAGGATTCCTCAGGTGACCTAGCAATGAGCAGTGCAAATTAAGTACACACCAAAGCTCATTCCACAGTTGATGTTCTGTTGTGAGTCAGTCCTGAGAGGAGTAAGAGCTGCTGTGGTGGTCTCTGTCACTTTGCTGGTCTTCTTGGCACTGGGGCAGCACATTGAAGGTAAACTACTTGCACACAGACACAGAGAGGTGCTCTAGATACAGACACAGAGAGGTGCTCTAGACACAGACACAGAGAGGTGCTCTAGACGCAGACACAGAGAGGTGCTCTAGACACAGACACAGAGAGGTGCTCTAGGCACAGACACAGAGAGGTGCTCTAGACACAGACACAGAGAGGCGCTCTAGACGCAGACACAGAGAGGCGCTCTAGACACAGACACAGAGAGGTGCTTTAGACACAGAAACAGAGAGGTGCTCTAGACACAGACACAGAGAGGTGCTCTAGACACAGACACAGAGAGGTGCTCTAGACACAGACACAGAGAGGTGCTCTAGACACAGACACAGAGAGGTGCTCTAGACACAGACACAGAGAGGTGCTCCAGACACAGAAACAGAGAGGTGCTCTAGACGCAGACACAGAGAGGTGCTCTAGACGCAGACACAGAGAGGTGCTCTAGACACAGACACAGAGAGGTGCTCTAGACACAGACACAGAGAGGTGCTCTAGACACAGACACAGAGAGGTGCTCTGGACACAGACACAGAGAGGTGCTCCAGACGCAGACACAGAGAGGTGCTCTAGACACAGACACAGAGAGGTGCTCTAGACACAGACACAGAGAGGTGCTCTAGACACAGACACAGAGTGGTGCTCCAGACACAGACACAGAGAGGTGCTCTAGACACAGACACAGAGAGATCCTCGAGACACAGACACAGAGATGTGCTGTAGATAGCTACCTCCACACCAATCCCCCACAGGAGCTGGGTCCCTCAAGAGGCGTGCTGCTACAGACAATGACTCCTCCTGCCCTGCCATTGAGGTGCTGAGGGGGAGGGATGGACGAGATGGGATGCCAGGGACACCAGGGGAGAAAGGAAGGGACGGGAGTGATGGAGAGAAAGGGATGAAGGGGGACACGGGGGTGGAGGGACCTCCTGGTCCACAGGGGCCAGCAGGAGGAGGGACAGTGTACATCAGGTGGGGAAGGACCACCTGCCCTAGTGTGCCAGGGACAGAACTGGTGTATGAGGGGATTGCAGCAGGAACACACTACACACACAAAGGAGGAGGATCCAACAGACTTTGTCTGCCAAGAGAACCCAAATACAGTGCCTATCAAACAGGAGTGCAGGGCCATAGCCCACTGCATGGGTCAGAGTATCAAACACATGGAGAGTATCCATTTCGCAATAATCATGACCACAACGTTCCCTGTGCAGTCTGCTCTGTGACTAGCAGGTCAAGGATCCTTGTTGTACCAGCTAGGAATGACTGTCCCTCAATGTGGACTCTGGAGTACAGCGGCTACCTCATGGGAGAGGGTTACACTCATAACAGGATTTCATTTGAATGTGTAGATAAAGATGCAGAGTCCATCCCTGGGAGCACTAGCAATGTTAACGGTGCCCTCTTCTACCCCGTAGAAGTCAACTGTGACGGCATCCCATGTACACCCTACGACCCTCAGAAGGAGCTCACATGTGCAGTCTGCACCAAGTGACGTCAACAAGTCCAACACATCCAACTACAAAGAGATTTAGTAGACACTATACACAGCATAGACAGTAGTGGCAGCAGTTGGAGCAACACGTGCAGGAGTTCTGAGTAGGAAGTGTTTGAACCACTTTTGTACTACTGTAGGTGTGTATACAGTTCATTAGTAGTACAAGTTTAAGTGTGATTGAAATAAAAGAGTAGCTTTAGTCATGTGACCATCACATGACATGCATGTGACCATCACATGACATGCGACCAGACATGCCCATGGCAACCTCACTGCATGGTGGATGGGTAGGACTGCAACAGCATCAAATGTTGGCCTCAAGACCGTCAAATAGAGCAGGTGTGTGCAGTGACAGAGCACCTTCACCAGTAGACACATCATGAGCGCATGTGGAACATGGACGCTGGACAGGCCACAATCAGTGGAAACTATGAAGGTATGAAGACTGCACAATCAATTGTGAGAGACATTGATTCTGAATACACAGTAAACAAGTATAAATGATGATAGAGTAAAGATAAATTACCACATCTATAAATAGGCAGTTCCTTGGTTCTCAAGCGTAAGACACGTGGATCTGTTTTGTAACCCTTTGCAACTGAAGAAGGCCCTTTTTGGGGCGAAACGTTTTGCTAAGTGAAGCTATCTACCACGTGTCTTACGTTCGAGAACCTAGGAACTGCCTAAGTATAAATGATATATAGTATTATTAAATGTATTGCTAATTCATAGTGCATTGACATGTGGTACATATGTACGCATGTAAGAGTATAGAGAGGAGTTGTGGCAGCACGACTTGCAGCAGACATGTACAGTATGTATGTACATACATATGAAAAAGAGCTGTAACTAAACTGAAAGTTTGATTTCAAGAGTTGCAAGTATGCATCTTCAAGAGTCCTCACAAAGGGATCAGACTTTACTGAAACATGTACAGCACTCTTCCATTGGTCACGTATTTGTTTAGTGCTGATTGTAAGGTCACAATGAAATACGAACGTACAAACACATAATTCAGAGATTATCATTACTGTGATGTTACAATTTAAACAGTCTTCACTGATCACCCTACGTAAGTGCCCTACCTCGCATTCATCTCAGCACAACCGCATCAGTGGCATACAAACATACATACATACGTACGTACGTAATACGTACATGCATACGTACATACATACATACATACGTACATACATACATACATACATACATACAAACATACATACATACATACATACATACATACATACATACATACATACATACATACATACATACATACATACATACATACATACATACATACATACATACATACACACATACTTACATACACACATACTTACATACACAGGTCATAGCATGTACAACAGAGGTGAAGCTGAACAAGACAAGTACGTAAGCCACAGTCATTGTAGCAGCAGTCAGTGCATCGCAGCACAACAGTGTGTGCATCACTCTCTGTCAATTACTACAAGGTTATTCCAGCAATGAGGCAGCAGTGAGGGTAGATCATGCCCCAGTGAATCCAGCAGCGAGGCAGCATGAGAGGGTGCTCAAGTCGTGAGCTGAGGAACTGCAAACATTGCTTCATCTGTCTGGTGGGTCTACACAACAAATGCCTCAGCATGTAAATCTTAAGTATCCTCTGTAACTTCCTCAAGTAAGGGCAGCTTATGTAGCTTTAGGAAGAGAGTTGTTGTGGGAAGCTTCTCCCATGGGGTAGCTTGAGCCATGGCTGTCACTAGGCAGTGACTGTGGCAGCTAACACAGTCGTGTGCTTGGCTGTGTCTATGCATGGGCTCTGACATGTGGACACTCACAGATGACAGCATTGCTACATACTAGATGACCTTAGGTAATAGCTATTGTACTAGCCAGCAAAACCAGGTCTGATCAGGGGTTTGAAGACATGAAGATTGTTTTCAAGTCTACAACTTCAGAAGAAGCACAGTCGACTTCAGAATGGTTTTTCAAAATGGTAAATTTAAAATGGCGTATGTTGTGGCAAATGCCATGACTTCATAGCAAATGGAGAGTCTAAAACTGCACCACTACATATGTACAAGCATATCATCATCTATGGTGTAAGCATGATCATAGCTGACAGCATGCCTGTTGCCTGTGTGTATGACATCATGCTGTTTTCCATTACGCAACGCAACTTGCCATTTGCCATTTGGAGAACCATCTGAATCGATTGTACTAGTGGTGCTCATGCACGTCTGGATGCATGACCGTATTTGGCGACAATTGCAGCTCCATTAGAGGACCCTATGGTAAACACAACAGAATAACCACACCGAAGCTCATTCCACAGTTGATGTTCTGTTGTGAGTCAGTCATGAGAGGAGTAAGAGCTGCTGTGGTGCTCTCTGTCACTTTGTTGGTCTTCTTGGCACTGGGGCAGCACATTGAAGGTAAACTACTTGCACACAGACACAGAGAGGTGCTCTAGACACAGACACAGAGAGGTGCTCTAGATGCAGGCACAGAGAGGTGCTCTAGACACAGACACAGAGAGGTGCTCTAGACATAGACATAGAGAGGAGCTCTAGACACAGACACAGAGAGGTGCTCTAGACACAGACACAGAGAGGTGTTCTAGACGCAGGCACAGAGAGGTGCTCTAGACACAGACACAGAGAGGTGTTCTAGACACAGACACAGAGAGGTGTTCTTGACACAGACACAGAGAGGTGCTCTAGACACAGACACAGAGAGGTGCTCTAGACGTAGACACAGAGAGGTGTTCTAGACACAGACACAGAGAGGTGCTCTAGACACAGACACAGAGAGGTGTTCTAGACACAGACACAGAGAGGTGCTCTAGACACAGACACAGAGAGGTGCTGTAGATAGCTACCTCCACACCAATCCCCCACAGGAGCTGGATCCCTCAAGAGGCGTGCTGCTTCAGACAGTGACTCCTCCTGCCCTGCCATTGAGGTGCTGAGGGGGAGGGATGGATGAGATGGGATGCCAGGGACACCAGGGGAGAAGGGGAGGGATGGGACTGATGGAGAGAAAGGGATGAAGGGGGACACGGGGGTGGAGGGACCTCCTGGTCCACTGGGGCCAGCAGGAGGAGGGACGGTGTACATCAGGTGGGGGAGGACCACCTGCCCTAGTGTGCGAGGGACAGAACGGGTCTACGAAGGGATTGCAGCAGGGACTTGGGATGGTTACAGGGGAGGTGGATCCAACAGACTCTGCTTGCCCCTGGAACCCAAATATGGACCCTATCAACCAGGAGTGCAGGGCTATAGCCCACTGCATGGGACAGAGTATCAAATACATACAGGCTCTCCTCTACCCAATATTCACAACCACAACGTCCCATGTGCAGTCTGCTCTGTGACCAGCAGGTCAAGGATCCTTGTTGTACCAGCTAGGAATGACTGTCCGTCAATGTGGACTCTGGAGTACAGCGGCTACCTTATGACACAGCATAACAACGAACATAAGAACACATTTGCGTGTGTGGACAAAGACGCTGAGTCCATCCCTGGGAGCGGCGGTGGGATGGAAAAGAGGGCTCGTTTTTTTCACATGGAGGCTACCTGTGCTGGCATCCCCTGTCCACCGTACGACCCTCAGAAGGAGCTCACGTGTGCAGTCTGCACCAAGTGACGTCAACAAGTCTGACACATCCAAGTACAAAGAGATTTAGTAGACACTGTACACAGCATAGACGGTAGTGGTAGCAGCTGGAGCAACACATGCAGGAGTTTTGAGTAGGAAGTGTTTGAACCACCTTTGTAATACATACATAGGTGTGTGTATGCAGTTCACTAGTTGTACAAGTTTGAGTGTGGTTGAAACTAGCAGAGTGTGGTAGCTGCAGTCATAAGAACATGATGCATGACGCTGAGCATTCATGTAGCAGCAATTAACAATAGTAAGACAGTTTGACAATGAAGGTCTTCATCAGTTACAAAAGTGACCTTTGTGGACGAAATGTCTTATTACTGCCCACATGAACGCTCAGTAAATCAAGCTCTTTGTATACCGTAGCACGAGCCGCTATGATATCAGCTGCAGTCATGTGACAATCACATGACATGCATGTGCTCATGTCATTAGACTGCTTTATAACTTAGGCTGCAACAACACACAGAGCACCACCACATGCACCTTGCAGCTTGCACAGAGCAACTGGAGTGTGTGGAGGGGTGTGTGCTGATATTTAGCAACGAACTGTATGTACGTACAATGCGCAAGCTTCCTACCAACATGAAACATACAGTACATACATAGATACATACATACATAAGACATTGTACAGTTTTACACTTACCACATGCAATTACACAACGCACAGTGATTACCACAAACTGCAACCCACTTAAATACAAGGACGCATACACTCTCCCATGTTTGTACAGTGTATTAGCGGTCTACAGCAGCCATGTTTGTACAGTGTATTAGAGGTCTACAGCAGCCATGTTTGTACAGTGTATTAGAGGTCTACAGCAGCCATGTTTGTACAGTGTATTAGCGGTCTACAGCAGCCATGTTTGTACAGTGTATTAGCGGTCTACAGCAGCCATGTTTGTACAGTGTATTAGAGGTCTACAGCAGCCATGTTTGTACAGTGTATTAGAGGTCTACAGCAGCCATGTTTGTACAGTGTATTAGCGGTCTACAGCAGTCATGTTTGTACAGTGTATTAGCGGTCTACAGCAGCCATGTTTGTACAGTGTATTAGCGGTCTACAGCAGCCATGTTTGTACAGTGTATTAGAGGTCTACAGCAGCCATGTTTGTACAGTGTATTAGAGGTCTACAGCAGCCATGTTTGTACAGTGTATTAGAGGTCTACAGCAGCCATGTTTGTACAGTGTATTAGCGGTCTACAGCAGCCATGTTTGTACAGTGTATTAGCGGTCTACAGCAGCCATGTTTGTACTGTGTGCTATAACACTGCATCTGTACACAGTATTAGCTACATGGAAATAATGAACTCCAAGGTTTCACAACTACTGTACAACAGGCGAACAACAGTTTCCTCAAGTAGCACCATGACTTCAGGCAATCTGTGACTCTCACATACAACTTGAAGCCCTGTCACCAAAGTTTACTGTGGCCCACTTAGCCACATCTGTGACAGTTATACATACACATATGTGTTATAAATTCTGAGCAGCGAGCGTGAGTGAGTGAAGCAAGGCTAATGGTCTGGCACCATTCCAGGTTTCCCATTATTTTTTTGTATAGATACGTATATCTATAGCGAGAGCATCATAGCTTGACAGGACTGGACAAATTGTTGAGCAATCACGTAGCAGTGAAAAACAGATAGAATTAAGACGCTTCAACCGCGAAGGTCTTCGTCAGTTACAATGGACACAATTTTTCACTGCTACGTGATTGCTCAACAATTTGCCCAGTCCTACCTATGCCATAGCAATGAGCCTCTACCAAATTATAGCTTGACAGCTCCCACCGATCGGTTAAGTGCACACATGCAAGTTTACTGTCAACGTGCAGGACAGGTGGTACAAGTGGGTCACCATACGACCAGGTCACCTCTGTGACATCCTTGGCTTCAGCTTGGCTTCGCTGTGTTCAGCTCCAGGAGTTCGGTCTGCTGCTATGGGGTGGCTGAGCAACATCTGGATGACGTCTCTACCTCTGCTGCTGTACTTACGAGTAGTGGTATTCCCAGCAATACCAGTTACGTATGCAGCATACTGATGAAGTCAAGCTTTAGCAACTATACCACCAGTCCTTGCTCTGACACTGAGCAGCTTTACACCCACCAACGGCCGACTGTAGCTGAAGCATACGTATGTAAGCTGAGCATGAGGATCATTGGCTAAGTTAGACTGAAATGTGTATAAACGCTTTGGCTACAGTTTTCAGTCAGCCATCGGAAGCACTTGCTCAAAATACATAGAAATTAGTCAAACTTGCGCAGTCATACACAATACTGCACTGACTGATGTGCTTTGACACTGCAGCTGGCTATGCACACTTGTGACTGGTATATGTGATATTTGGGCTACGGTCGACAAATCACTCCTTGATTGATAACCGAGTAAGACTGGATGTACGCATAGAAACTTAGAAAAAACTGGTTACTTACGAACTTGCAGTCGTACGAAGCTGATATACCTCCTCAGCCAATGCTTTCACTGCTACTGGCCCCAGTCGGCAGTGGGAGTGGTTCGGTCACTGCTCACTAGAGTCAGCTCACCTTCTTGTTGCGGTTGACAGACATGAAGTACAGGCTCTCAGTGCCTCGAAAGGGAGGACCAAACAAGCGAGTATCATCACCGGACCCTGGCAGGGAAGCAAGAAAGGAGTGAGTAAGCTGCCGATAGAAAGAAGCACACAGTCACACAAGAGAGCATACAGGTAGTGATCCAGCAGCTTGAGATATACGTATATATGTACCAAATATTGCACTGTTAGTGGTTGGCAGACTGAGCTCTGGCAATATTAAAGGTGTACAGAGTAGTGCAGGTGGGCGGTGCAGGTGGGTGGTGCAGGTAGGCAGTGCAGGTGGTGGGTGGTGCAGGTGGTGGGTGGTGCAGGTGGTGGGTGGTGCAGGTGGTGGGTGGTGCAGGTGGTGGGTGGTGCAGGTGGTGGGTGGTGCAGGTGGGCAGTGCAGGTGGTGGGCAGTGCAGGTGGTGGGTGGTGCAGGTGGTGGGTGGTGCTGGGTGGTGTAAGTGGGAGGTGGTGGGTGGTGCAGGTGGTGGGTGGTGCAGGTGGGCAGTGCAGGTGGTGGGCAGTGCAGGTGGTGGGCAGTGCAGGTGGTGGGTGGTGCAGGTGGTGGGTGGTGCTGGGTGGTGTAAGTGGGAGGTGGTGGGTGGTGCAGGTGGTGGGTGGTGCTGGGTGGTGTAAGTGGGAGGTGGTGGGTGGTGCAGGTGGTGGGCAGTGCAGGTGGTGGGTGGTGCTGGGTGGTGTAAGTGGGAGGTGGTGGATGGTGCAGGTGGTGGGTGGTGCTGGGTGGTGTAAGTGGTGGGTGGTGCTGGGTGGTGTAAGTGGGAGGTGCAGGTGGGAGGTGGTGGGTGGTGCAGGTGGGAGGTGGTGGGTGGTGCAGGTGGGAGGTGGTGGGTGGTGTAGGTGAGAGGTGCAGGTGGGCAGTGCGCAGGTGATGGTAGACTGTGCCTCTGTGTCATTGTGTACAGTTATCTGCAGAGGTCCTGCTGTTGCAACTCACCAGGCCTTTCAATCTTGATGACTTCTGATCCAAGGTCTCCAAGCAGCATGGAAGCAAACGGGCCTGCAAGAATCCTGCAACACAAAGACGCAAAGACGCATGTTCCCCCTCTCTCACACCCACAGAGATTCACAATAATATTACCATCTGCGTTCGTTGCATTAACGCATGCAGCCCAACACCCCACACCTGGTCATGTCCAGCACTCTGATGCCATGCAGAGGCCCCGCTGGATGACGATTCACTCCATCTGCTAAATTGGCGTTTGAGGAGAAGGCTAGACGCGACAGGTCCTGAGCAACTGCAGCACGCCTGGCTAGGGTTGCTCCGCCGCGTCGCAGACAGGACAAAACTAAAACTGCATTCATTGCGCTACGTACGTACATCCACCCAGAGGAGTGTCTATGCCGGATCGCCGGATCCACAGGACGGTTGCGTTGTTGTGAGGATAACCCGCATAATAAAATGGGGACAGTCCCACAAGTCACATGCCCATATGAATATCGTTACTCCATCCAAGGAGATCGACTAATCTGGTCGCAGAAGGAGCTCGTCCCTAAAACGCATGCGCCCTCCCATCGCATTTATTTGTACAGGTAGTGTTCGGTAACTGGAAGCGCTTCTGTTCCTGTCTTTATCTGGCTAGTCCTCGCGACATGGCGCACAAGGTGAAGCGCAGACACATCAAGACGAAGCATCAGAAGAAGCGCTACTTTCGCGCCAACGATCCCCTTCTCAGCGTTTTCATGTGGGGAGTTAATCAGACAGTGAGTACTGTACCCGTAGTGAAGTGGCTGTAATGGGAGTACCTGGACGGCTGCGAGTGTGTGTGTGTGTGTGTGTGTGTGTGAGAGAGAGAGAGAGAGAGAGAGAGAGAGAGAGAGTGATAGAGAGAGAGAGAGTGATAGAGTGAGTGTGTGCTGTGTTAGGACGATCGAAGAGGAGGGACTGTCACTGTAACTGTACTGGTACGTATGTACATGTCTTTGTCTGTGACTCAGCAGTTGTGCGTGCTGTACCTATGTCTGTGTGTCTGTGTGCACTTAATCCTCCTTACATAGTCTCTGACACTATCCACCACACTAGTGCTGCCAGGGCAGTAGGGTTCTGTGCAGGTTCAGACTGCTTGCACTCTACCCAAAGTGCAAGTAACCCATACACCAGGGTAAGCCCAACCGCTTAACGTGCCTCCCATGTCGTTGCCTAGGCTACGTACGTACGCTTCAAGGCTTCCACATTCATTTCAATGACCATGATAACTAATTTGATTGGTATGATTGAACAATTGCATCTTTGAAACAATTGCCTTCCCAGATAGCGTGACCACATACAGTGTTATGATACTATGACCAAACTCCATAATGTGGCAAAATCTGATAATATTGACACTGTAACCATATTTAGACACTATATGACCTTATGTGGCCTGTGGCATATGTGGTATGTGGTATGTGGCATTATACAGAAGGGCAAGCCGGTCTCACTAAGTGTGTGAGCTCATCAGTACCAGCTGTGCATACGTACTGTACGTACATGCTTTTCAGAATCTTGGGTTTATTGACCCGAGTGTGAACTGTATATGTACTCCGCAGTGCAAGCCAATGGGTCAATCACGTGACTGCAGTGCTCGGAGGGTGGATTCCTGCTTCGTGCATACGTACTTACGCACATACGTGTAATGTTCTGTGTTTGTAGTCACGACTTGCGTACGCGTACACGAGACTCCAAGTTTTGTACTGAAATTGTGTGTTTGGCTGCACAACACATACCAGAGCCATATGTTTATGGGGCTAGACGCCCTCAAGCACTCACACACACACACACGCACACACACACACACACGCACACATACACACAGACACACACACACACACACACACACATGCACGCACGCACACACACACGCACGCATATGCACACACACACACAATAAGGTGTCTCAACAAACAAGTGAACACCAGTCTGCTCGCCTTGCAATGTACTGTATAGCCCAGAGCAACACACACTTACACATTCTCCTACACACACTTATTTACATATTCTCCTCTAATGTGGCCCATTGGCGTTGCATACCTTCCTCGCTGGGTGTCTGGGTATGTCACTGTACTTCGTAAGTACATACGTACCTAAGAGAGTCAAAAGAGGGTCTGTGTTCAATATGTACCAGTGGGTGTTTGCAGGAAAGCCTTCAATGCTATGGTATGTGACACTGTAGCAGTAATGGTGATTGTGATGTGGTAAAGGCTCTTTACCATGCATGGGTGAACTGAATGGGGGGATTGGTGAGGAACATTCTGTCTATTTGACTTCTTCTACCGCGCAAATTGCTCACAAATCCCCACATTCAGTTGTTTCAATCTGTTTTGTTTTCAGAGAATGATTAGACCATTGTACATTCTGTTCTGTTCTGTTCTATACTTTTGTTTGAACTGGTAACCTACTGTATTGCGGAAGAACGGATGTTGTGGTGTGCTTTCAACACTCAATGTCTGCCGGTTTCCAGGCTGTCCATCAGTCACGCATGGCACACTTGCACAGGAAATACACAATCACATTGTCCACTGGCTTGCCAGCAGTGCCACACCACCTGCTGAGCTAGTCCTCTCTATTGAGTCAGCCCACACTCCTCTTACAGGTTCACTGGACACAGTGCAAGAGCGGTGGGTGACAAACAGTAGGGGTATGGCTTTGTGTAGGCATTCAACAATGGAGGGAAGCATGTTAAAGAGACCAGGGTGGTAGTGATGCTGAGTCAGCACAATGTGTTGTTTCAATCTGACGTTTCAATCTGACGTGGTAAGACTCCATACCATGCATGGGTGGACTGAATGGGGGGATTGTTTCAATCAGTTTTGTTTTCAGAGAATGATTAGACCATTAGTCCCTTTGGGACTTGTGCACAAAGCTTCCTGGTTGTGTCTTTCCATTTTTGTTGTGAGTTTTTTTGTGTGTGTACCTACATATGTACGCATGTACGTACGTACGTATGTACATGCGTAGTGTGGTTAAGTCGGCCTCATTTGACCATTCCCTCTTGTGTCTGTCTGTTGTTGCTGGATGGGGTTTGTTTGGATGTACGTAGCTACGTACATATGTGGGTGCTTTGGGCACTTCTGCGCACATGTACAGTAGCAATCTGTAGTACGTACGTACATCAGGTTGGGTACAACCTCACAAGCGTAGCTGTGAGTGAAGGTTTGCTTTTTATGTGTAATTTGATAAGTTGTACGTTCGTAGGTGTCTGCCAGTTGCCAGGCTGTCAGTCAATCATTCATGGCACACTTGCACAGGAAATACACAATCACATTGTCCACTGGCTTGCCAGCAGTGCCACAACACCTGCTGAGCTAGTCCTCTCTATTGAGTCAGCCCACACTCGTCTTACAGGTTCACTGGGCACAGTACAAGAGCGGTGGGTGACAAACAGTAGGGGTATGGCTTTGTGTAGGCATTCAACAATGGAGGGAAGCATGTTAAGGAGACCAGGGTGCGTATGTGATGCTGAGTCAGCGCAGTGCATGGGCCTATGTATATACTCTGCATAGTGTTTGGGTAGAAGTACAGTGACTTAGACGTAAGTGCACGCACACACGCACACACACACACACACACACACACACACACACACACACACACACACACACACACACACACACACACACACACACACACACACACACACACACACACACACACACACAGTGGCCAACAACTACAGTAATGGATGACCAACTACAGACTACACCCTAGGGATACATAGTTTGTGAATGCAGATTCATACGTACGTACATACATATATGCATACAGTGCAACCTGTTTAATTATTGCACTTTGCACAGATTTGTCAATGGCTTAAACTTCTTTCCTCTCCCAGCCTGTTTCACACATTTCCATGGGATTTCCCTCTTGTGAACCCTTCTCTATGCCTGTGTTCCCACTGCAAGGGTGTGCCTTCTTTATACACATCTGGTCCTATTGTACTTGTGTGTGACTGTGCATCTTTGTTGTAGTAGTCTGCACAACACCTCAAGGACCTGCTTCAGTGTGCGTGCGCGTGTGTGTGTGAAAGTGTGTGTGCATGTGTGTGTGAGAGTATGTAAGAGTGTGTGTTTAAGTGTGTGCGCGCGTGTGTGTGTGTGTGTGTGTGTGTGTGTGTGTGTGTGTGTGTGTGTGTGTGTGTGTGTGTGTGTGTGTGTGTGCAGTGTGTGCGTGTATGTGTGTGTATGTGCGTGTGTGTGTGTGTGTGTGTGTGTGTGTGTGTGTGTGTGTGTGTGTGTGTGTGTGTGTGTGTGTGTGTGTGTGTGTGTGTGTGTGTACGTATGTAATGCGTAGCCACGAGCCAGCTGATGATACCATGTGCCCCTCCCCCATACGTATGTACATATGTACGTACGTAGGTCACAGAGCTGGTCCGACATGTTGAGGAGACAACGCTGCTGCTTCCTGAGGACTTTAAGGCTTTCAGCAAGATACGCATTGCGAACCAATACTACAACAAGTGTGTACTGTCCGTAAGGCGGCCCCAAACAGTCTAGCATGTAAATTCCATGTCTGCGTTCATTCATGCCAATTGACTTGGGAGTGGTTGCACAGTTTGTGCGCTTCCCAGGGCTATGGTTACTGTATATATGTTTGTATTGTTATGTTTACGCCCTCTGCTAATTGTAGGGAGTACCTCCCTGGCCACTTCAAGGTGAAGGAGTACTGTCCCCTTGTATTTAGGGACCTTAGGCACCGGTTCGGAGTTGAGGACCTCGACTATAAGGTATTGCATTGTGAACAGAGAACTTGCATATTACATACATAAATGGAATGGGATGCTAACTGATGTCAAACCCTTCATCAAGCTGGGGTCATAAACTGTGCACTAGACTCCATGAACCAGTAGTACAGTAGGATATGATGTCTTGTTTGTGCGTTAATCTGTGTCAAGCAGATTCAGAGTTTAGTAGTTCAATTAAGTGGAGATTCATGTGTGAGTGCAGGAGAAGCTTACCGGGTGGTTCTGAGTCACCTCAAGGAGGCGGTCTGATACAGTGCAGTCATGGAATATGACTGACATATAAATGACGGGCATCACAGGCCGTTTAGCCATCTCTGATGTCCTGCCGTGTGGCATGACTTGGGTCTGTTGTTGACAAGGAGGAGGATGAAGTGGCATTTTAAGGTTTGGTCTTGTTGTGAAACGTTACCTGTAGTGTAAACACCGGCTGCCCAGGATGGTTTTACTGCAGTATGATTCTTCCTTTCTGAAACCAAATTGGAAACTGCTGCACTGCAAACAAGAAAATCAACAAAGTGTCTGTGAGCTGGTAGTAACTGCCACCTTATAGGCTGTAGGACATGACAGCTCTGGAGAAAGGCGACAGGAGGAAAAGGACCATCAGCCGAGCCCAAACCCGTGACCTATGATCTAACGGGGAGTTTCAGACACTGACGTTAGAACCGGTAATGATTCTTCCTCTCCCATCAACTGTTCGGCGAGCGACTATGATGATGCATGAACCTGCAAACCTAAGGTGAATGGTGTACTGCCTCTCCCTCGTAGTGCATGTGCAGCGAGTGCTTGCCAGCTCACAAACACGTACAGCGCATGCTCTTTTGAGCGGTCGCAGTCGGTGGGCCACTCATGACCATCACATAAGGGGTGATGGGAGGTGAAGGAGCGTGACCAGTTCTGTGGTTTGTGTGGCTGAAACTCTGCTTTAGAGCGTAGACCTTTCTCCTGAGCTGTGATGTCCTGCAGCGTACAAAATATTAATTACGTACATGGTGGTGTTACATTTTATGTGCGTACGTATATACGTACGTATGTGTTAGTAATATTGAAATTCACCCTAATACAGTGCATATACGTAAGTAGGGCTACAATGTCTTCCTTTTATTGCAGTAGCACTGCTGGTAACAAAGCCTCAATGCATGGGTATGGGTTGGATTTAATAATTAAGCCCTGTTGCCAACGAAGCAGGGTTTGTTGGGTGATGTTGGTTACATAAGCACCCCAGCCATGCGTACTCTGGTGCCATGGGATGGGGTGGGGAGGGAAGGGTTAGCACCGTTGATGAGTATACCACAGAATCTGCAGCTGTGCCGATATTCATCCATGCTGCGAGAGAGAGCAGTGGAATTAGAGGTTGTTGAGGGAGAAGAAGAATGATGTGTTTGATGCCCTCTCTGTTGATGAATGCATAAGCAAAACTGTACAGGAAGGGACGTAACATGTCTCGCATGTAGGCTAATGAAATCCCCC
>OX465050.1:1217863-1262863 GCA_949841015.1 Aplysina aerophoba
TTGCACTGTAAAGTATCTGGCCTTAGTGTGACTGGTTCTTCAAAAGGTCGGTGCTGCTCCGTCAGCAGGAACAAGAAATGTGGCTCAATGTACCCGATTTACTTTTCGTGGGCAGTTGCCATGTGTAAGGAACTACCAACAGACAGACTACCAGTGACCTACCAGTGCAATCAACCGTGTGTAAGGACAGACAGACGAACGGACGGACTACCAGTGACCTACCAGTGCAATCAGCGTAGTTGACACTGTCGACTAAAGAGCTGTGTGATAAAATATTCTGTCACTATACTCCACCTTTACTATGTTCATTGTCATTACCTGTCACTTAATGTCACTAGTTGTCATCCTTATCAATGTCACTGTCTGTCACACATGCCCACTTGCTACAGGAGTTGAGCCCGTTGTGTATTTCATGGCCATCATTGACGTACTGACACTTTACGGAGCAAAGAAGAAGGCAGCACATGCAGCCAAGACTATGAAACACGGGGTTAGTGTGTGTGTGTGCACGTGTGTGTGTGCACGTGTGTGGTGTGTGTGAGCGCGTGCGCACGTGTGTGCGCGTGTGCGAGTGTGTGTGCACCCGTGCGTGTGTGTGCGTGTGTGGGTGTGCGTGGGTGTGCATGGGTATGTGTGTGCGTGTACGTGTGTGTGTGTGTGTCTGTGTGCGTGTGTGTCTGTGTGGGTGTCTGTGTGTGTGTGTGCGTGTGTGAGTGTCTGTGTGTCTGTGTGCATGTGTGTTGGTGTGTGTGTGCGTGTGTATGTGCATGCTTGCGTGCGTGATTACCCTGTGTGTGTTGTGCTCATTGTGCCGTAGCATGGAGCTGAGATATCCACAGTCAACCCGGATCAATATGGTAGACGATTTATAGAATTTCTTGGTAGAATCATATATTAAATAAGAGTACAGATACGTATATCCAAGTCCTGCTGAAGTCCCATTTTCCACCGCATGACTCTATCCTGTATCCCGTATTAAACACTGGTGCATATATATGAACATACAGTACCTAGCTACATGCATGCATGCATTTGTGTGACAGGTGACTGTATATACTGTGTGTGTGTGTGTGTGTGACTATCATTATAATTATGTTATACAGTTAATGCAGTTTATTCTCTTGATGTATTTGTATTTACCTAATTAATCATGAATGAGTGAGTAGTGGAGTATGTTAAGAGGATTCAAAATCAAGCCAGCCAATCCTCAGCCTGCTGAGACTAGCCATGCACACAGCACACAGCACCCTGAGACAAAGACTAGTTGGAGGACACACTCATTAAACTACAATTATAATATTTAGAGTATGTTATAATTTATAATCACATATAATTTATGTATCATGTGAAAAAGTTTTATATATATTATACTTACAGAATGCGAAAAGGTAAATAGAAATGAGTAGGATGCATACATAATATATATATATAATATATTCTTCAAAGTACCATTTAGACAAACTACTTTCATTGCAGTCAATAATCCATAATAAACCCTGACCCTATATTGTGTACAGTGCAAGCATAGTTTTATACTTGCACATAGACGTGTTGCCACAATACGTAAATAGTGTGTAAAGCTACGTTTGTAGCTAGCTAGGCTTTTGTGATGTTCAGCATGTCCTTATCGCTCTCCATGGATGCGGTGTGCCTATTGTGGTGAACAATCTCCCAGCGTTTCATCCATGGACCATGGACGGTGGTGTCAAACGTGTCCTCAAAATGACCAACAATTTCGGACTGTACTGATGTGCGGTCCCAACTTGCAAATGGCTCCCAGTCAACAGCAAGGTTTGGCTGAGTCTTTTGTCGCAAAGTTAGACAGTCTTTTCGGCCATAGAATCCGTTTGGCTTGTCTGGATGCTGCCAACGCAAGTCCAAGCTCCAGCGAATCTTGTTCGATCTGTTTTCGAGACTTCTGTGAGGAATACAGTTGTTGAAGAGCAGAACCCCTCCCATAGGGACCTCACAGGTGACTGTGTCCCTCTCTGTGTCAACATCCAGAGTGCTCTCCATCTCTGCCTCCTCAAGCCCAACGTACCATGTGTCTCCGACGCAGCAGGTGTGCTTGGCCGTCTTGCCTGTGCGGTGGCCTCCGGACACCATTTGAAGGCATCCAGTCTCCACAGTTGCATCAATGAGAGGTATCCAGGCGGTGGGCTGCAGTGTGCCAGCGCATGACGGATCCAAGTAGGCATTGTCCTGGTGCCATGGGACAGTGGTTTGCTCGTTGTGTGGTATCTTTGGGCGAAGGTTCCACACGGGGTGTGCCGCAATGTCTGGGCCAATCAGCTGCTCCACCACATTCAGCAAACGCTCGTTGGCCCACAGCTGCTGAAATGCCGGTACCAGGTATCCTCTCTTGTGCAGTAGCACAGCAGTCCCCTCAAACTCTTTGTTTAGTAGTGTGAGACGCTCATAAAACCCAGCATCCTCATGTTTGGACGAGACCTTTCCTGCTTCAAACAGTTTATTTGCTAAGTGACTCACACTCTCGGCAATGGCAGCTACCACCGGTGCAAGCTCCTCTGAATGAAAGAAGGAGGGAACCACCACAAAGCCTTTCTTAAAGTATTGCTCCAGCTGCCACTGCAAAAGCTGCCCTGCTTTCTTCTCTTTCGGTTGAGGAGGTGGGCTGGTGAAGACTCCAGGGTCCCCAGCAGCTGCCATTACATACGTAGCCGTATCACAAAATGCCTAGAGAGGGAGCCAGGGAAATGCACTTGGATAATTGGATAGGTTGTGGTGATGGCATGAAAGTTATTATATAGGCATGCTGGAGTTGATAGTAGGATGCTTATTTTGGACGATCAAGCACGCCAACAAATGACTTGCCACTTCCGATTGTCACTTCAATGCAAGTGTCGCCCATTGGCTTTGTCAGGCATGACCAAGCCCGTGATGGGCGAAATCTTGCATTTAAGTGACAATTGGAAGTGACAAGTCATTTGTTGGCTTTTGTGGTGATACTTATACTCACTCACTATTCCCGTAAGACTGCAATGCATGAACAGCATGCCATGCTTGGACCTGACTGGCACTCAAAAACTTGTGGCATTTGGTGTTAATTGATTTAGAATGGACTCTCCTGCACCCTCAGCCTGCTAGACTGCCTCTCCAAGGGCAGGGGGAGGTGTGAGGCAGGACACCTTATAAGGAAAGGCTTCTGTGCATATTCTAGCATGTTTGACAGGGCTGACAGCAATCAATCAAACAAACACAACAGTTATTAACCCTCGGCGCTCATGCTTACAGAGTTACAGTAGTTGAGTGTGTTTGTGTGTGTGTGTGTGTGTGTGTGTGTGTGTGTGTGTCCGGTTCGATTTTTCCAAACAGTACCTAATCAGCCAAGAATACCTACGGATCGCTTCAGTGCTGCAATCGCTTGATTTATAACGTGTTTTTTTTAGTAAAACAGCCTCTTTGTGAAGCTACAGAAATCGAGTGTCAGCCGTATTGGCGCACCTGTCGGCCATTTTGCTTGCCCTTGCAGGCGCCCGAGTATATATCCATCCATTCATATGACGTTGTTCTCGACCATGTGGTGTTTTTGTTACAGGCTTTGCCATTGTGTTTGGCGTGACACTATATAGCGCACATGCGCATCTTGATCACTGGATGTCGACCTTCTAAATACATTTAGATTGGGATACTGAAACTTTCTATAATATAGCTATAACTGTGCCGAGGGTTTAGCACTTTAGTGCCTAGTTGCTTGCAGCATAGAATCCACAGACATACTGTAAGCTACACAGCTACACGTACGTATATATATAGCAAAATACAGCATACATAGGTTATGAGCAAGCCCCCCTTGGAGGATGACAATGAGACTGTTGCATTGGGAGAAACAGAATGTACTATTATGCTCAGTAGTCAGGCAGGCAAAGGCAACACCAGGAGATCCACTCACACACTCCTTATTCTACACAACCACCCACCCACCCACACTCCACGGACACACACACACACACACACACACAGAACCACACAGACAGACACACACTCACACACACACACACACACACACACACACACACACACACACACACACACACACACACACACACACACACACACACACACACACACACACACACACACTGTGTCACAGTGACACACACACTAACATGAACATGGCTGCCTGCCAGAACCATCCACTGGGATAGATGCTAGGGGGCTAAGAATTGTACCCATACTTTCTTTACTATTGAAGGTAAAGGTGTATTACATCCATATTAATCATTGAACGCATTGTAGCGACACAGCTACTGCTTTTGTGCCTGCATAGTTGTACGCATACCTTATGACCTGCTCCGCCCGTGTTACGTAACCTTTGACCTCTGCACGTGATTGATTATCTTACTGACAACGTTAGCACAGCATACCGTGGGGCGACGCGTAGACAGGCGGAGGCGACAAGATGGGCAGTTTCGTTGGGCATGTTATTCCAGGCGTGTTCTTCGTGATCTACGGGCTTTGGTGGACCGTAAAGACCAACCTGAACTACTTCTACAGGAGGGGGGCGTCCACGCGGCAGGTGCAGCAGTCACGGAACGCCCAAAAGCGGGAGCACGAACTGAACAAAAGGTCGTGGTTGCCTCTCCCTGGATGCCCGCGCTTGGCCCTTGAACCCCTTTTCAAAGTATTGCTCCCGCTGGCTGGAATGTTGGGTGAACTGCTGGTCGATAACGTCCCTGTGAACCCCGCTGATGCGTCCACGGAACTTAACGAAACTGGGACAGTGGCAATGAAGCTTGGCTTTTCCCCTGTCGATCTATCAATCAGCGATCCAGACACGTACCCGGTGGAACGAGCGCAGCATGGAACAATGTACCTCTTTTTTTTGGTTTCAGGTGTTATCGACTTGTTGAGTTTGGTGATTCGTCTACCCAAGAAGACTGGTCACATTTTCCTTTCCCTTGCCTTTGGAGTGGAGGGCCTGCTCTTTCTTTTCCATATCGGAGGGCGGGAGATGTTGGATGTTCGTATCCATACCGTCCTGGTGTGTGCTATTGGTGCGTGTTGCATTGCTGCTGCTGCAAGGATATATACTGCATCCAATCTGTTCATCAACTCTCTTATGTGCTATGGTTTAATCTTGCAAGGAACCTGGTTCATGCAGGCAGCTGAGGTGCTGTACGGCCGCAGTGCTGATAAATGGCACTGGTCAAACCACCACGATTCAATGGTCGTTTCACTCATTGCTGCATGGCATGTGTTGGGCATTGCATTGTTCCTGCTCATTGTGTGGTTCATAGCGCACCTGGTCACCTCATGGAGGGCGCGGCGTGAAGGAGGAAAGGGCAGAACCTCCGCCTTCCTTTCTCAAAGACTGAAGTTGAACACTTTTAATAGCCTTCAAGGAAGGAGTGACATGCGGAATGGAGGTGACAATGAAGTGGAGGTGGGCCTGCTAGAGGGTGAAGAGTGGAAAGAGTCATCTGCTATTAACACATCAGCAACAGGAATAGAGGAAACACTTGAGCCGCCACAGGATGGGGAGGAGGAGCAGCAGTGAACTGTTTAAGCATATTGTTGTACAACTAGGCAATGATTTGATACAGTATGAATTATGCGTACCATGCGCTGCTTATTTGCTATGATTTTTAGTTGTGTCCAAATGAAGTGCACTACAGGTTTCACGGTTGCACACTGCACCTGTGATCACTCGTGTGATTACAATGTTGGAATAATGGAGTCTCACATACGTGAATGCTGATGGCCAGAGTTTAGCATGTGACAATATATACATATACGTATATACCATTCCGATACTGTAACTATGCAAATGATTACAGTGTGCAATATGCCATTGGGATTGGAAATTGTAAAAACGACTGTCTTCATCAGAATCCTCACTTCTGCTGGTTACATGTGTACATGTGCATATGATAAGACCACATCATCAAATGTGCTAGGACGTGTATATGCACACACACACACTAGCTAAAGCTCTCAGCTGATTTCCTCCTTGGATGTAACCTTTCATTGCTGAATGGCCGCATGCCACCAGTCCATGGCCGTAGGAACAAGCCAGCACAGCTTAATTGACAGGAGCAGTTATAGCTATAATTATATAGAGAGACGCACATAATTATGTGCAACTATAACATCGTCATGCTATAGCTATATACTAGAGACAGCCAAGCGGCGATGAGCCTGCAGTGATGCAACTTCATCAAAAGAGAACTGAGGCTTAGAGGTTTGGTTTATGTACTGCGCAATCATTGGTACAAAGTATGTCTGCATATATAATTATATTTAAGTATGTATAGCAATGCGTATACAGCAAACGGCTTTGCGTATCTACAGTATATAGCGACTATTCAAAGCAATAAGTAAAAAGTCCTTAGCATCATTTAAATACTACGCTGACATAGTACACATTACTCTTAGGCTAATATTTACATCATACTTAATGCACCTTGATTTCTGCTCAGCTTGGCTATGATGGAGTGAAAATGCGTCTATGCATGTATATATTATGTCTGCATGTGCTCATCCCAGGTCTTGCCATACAATCATTGCATGCATTTGACTACTAGTAAATGCATGCAATGCAGTGCAAATGTACTAGTAAATGGACTAGAGTAGGTACTTAGATGCTGTAGAGGCTCATTGTTGCGTCAACGTATGAACAGAAGTCCATTATTACAAGCAAAATACGAAACAGTAAGAGGTCTTCGTCAGCCAAGGAGACTGGAGTCAGTCTCTCAGGAGAGATGAGTCAGTCTCCTCGGCTGATGAAGGCCTTTGAGATCGAAACGTCTCAGGTTTTTTACTCTTACTGTTGTGTATTTTGCTTGTAATAATTGACTACCGGTCATAGGTACTTAGATGTTCAAACTCTGAGGTAACAACACAGCTAAGGAGAAAGGCGACATATGAAAAAGGACCGACAACTGAGCCCTGAACCCATGACCTGCACTCTAACGTGGAGTTTTAACCACACGAGCTAAGGAATCGGCCATGCTCCCTCATCCCACATCACAGCGTGAATATGCAATGCAATTGGGATCATTCCCATCATTCCCTGATGAAGGTAGCTGTATGCTACCGAAACGTTGGAATAACAACTGTCACTTTTTTGGCTAGTGCGAACGAAAGTCTTGTGTATGCAATGCAATGTTTTGCTCATCACTGGCTTTGTCAGGTATGCCTGAGGAATGCCGTGATGGGCGAAACATTGCATTGAAGTGACAATTGGAAGTGACAAGTCATTTGGTGGCGTGCTTGATCGTACAAAATAATAATCCTACTATCAACTCCAGCATGCCTAATAACTTTCATGCCAGTATCATAATACTCTGTAATTTCAAATGGGCAAATTAAATGTTATGTACGTGGCAGTGTGGTCTGCTCCTTGCACACTTCATCTACCATCTTACAGACGTCCTCGGCACATCCCCAGGAGTAATTGTAACCGTTACCACCATGCCCATAGTTGTGGATAATGGTACCGCTTGACTTGGTTTCCTTCTCCAGACGAATTATGCTACGATACGGCCTCAGTCCAGCCCATTCCTCAATTCTCGCTCCACGGGACAAGCTGGGAACAAGTTTCACCACTTCTGCATGTATACTGTCACTCAACTCTGGATCAGCTACTGCTGGGGTCCGCCCACGCAAAGCCACGCCCCCCAGCACAACGTCGTCCACTCTGGGGACTGCCAGTGCATACTTTTCTCCATCTTGGTGGTGCAGGCAGATGAAGTGCTTCATCCAAGGTGCTGCCAGAGTTAATGACTGCCCAAAGTAAGGGACAAGAGTGGAGTCATTCGTAAGCTCCTGTGCTCCTAACCCTGTGCAATTAACAACTACATCAAAGCCACTCAACAATCCGTCCAAGCTGTCAATCTTCCTTTGGACAATACTCCCTCCATTTTGCTTCACCTGTCTTGCAAGCCACGGTAGGTACGATCTCCCGTCGGTTGAGAGTGTCTGGAAGTACGACATCGTGGGCTTCGGTGGGAAACCTATTCTGGTCGCTTCCGAAGAAGGAACGCGACGGAAACCTATCACAGTGTCCTTGTACCACGGGTCATCTTCCGCCACTGTGGAGAGTAGGTAGCCTCCGATCAGTGATATGCCCGCGTCCATCGCATTAGTGCTGTTGCTTAATGAGAGGAAACGATCAAACGTCGCCTTGAACCACCGCTGCTCGCTTTCCCGGTACTGCAAAGCATCTTCGTCGTGGGAATTCGGTGCAAGGCTGTAAGGCATGAGTATAACGGTCGCTTTGTCGCTAGTGGTATTTGGACTGAAGCAGTCTGAGAAAACTGTGACCATGTGCCTGGTGGCTTCAGAGAGCAAAGAAGCGACTGACAGACCAGAAACACCTGCTCCAACTACTGCCACCGACAACGCGGAAGCCATTTTCGCGCGAGATCTTGCGCAAGATTAGCAATTGCACAATAAGGGCAAAATGGCGGAGTCACTATCCGTCAATGGCGAACAGAAGTCTGCTAAAGGGCACCATGAAGTTCTCAATCCTGCCTTAAAAAGGCTAGAAGACTGTGGTTACAATATGTCGGCCCATAACTGGTTGGAGAAGAACTATTGGTTGACGCAGTACCAATACCATCTTCAAACACTATTCACCTGCCATTTCCTGGTCAACCGTCCTGGTTCAACTCCGCAAGGAGGAGGGGTAGACTGGGGGAGAGCGAACCAAACTGCACCTGCAAGTCGACAGCAGCAGCAGCAGCAGGCCCAGCACAGGGGAGCCGCTGGAGGTATAATCGGTGAGATGGGCGTGTGGTCAGAGCGCGCATTGGGAGTGGGAACACAGTGTAATGTAGCCCCTCCAGAGTTTGGATTTTTAGAATAATGATTTATGATTAAAGCAACACTAGTATTTGCAGTACAACCCACAGAGCTGTTGGAATGATGGATTTGTATTGTGCGACCCCTCCATGACCCCACCCCTATTAAAGTCGACCCCCCCCCCCTTCCACCCCCCTCACTTTCGTTAGCCACGGAAGACTAGATAATGAATAATAGCTACTTTTGGAGCAAATGAGAGCCACTGTTTCAACAAGTTTACTTGACACTTGGGTGTACGTACAGTACATCTGTTTAGACTAATGACGTAGCAGTGAAAAACAGATAGAATGCATTGTAACTGACTTAAGACCTTCACGGTCGAAACGTCTACATTTTATCTGTTTTCACTGCTACGTTATTGCTCAACAATTTGCCCAGTTCTACCTATGCCGTAGCAATGAGCCTCTACCAAATTGTTATCTGTTTAGACTCACACTATTCCGGCTTTCTGTTATTGCAAAATTGCATGCCCTACACAACTTTTCAGTAAACATAACATGAAAGGGTAGGGGCAGGAGTGCGAGACTAACGCCTGGTGGTGAGATATTCACGGTCATTGTTTTCCTCCTCCCCCACCCCTCTCCACTCCGCTCCCCTTCCCTCTTCCACCACCCAGGCTACGAAGTGCTCCATGCTACCTTTCTCCGGAGGATCTTTGCTGAAGTGCTGGATATCTTGCTTCTCGTTGGCATAATGACAGTGACCGTGACAGGCTTTGACATGAGGTACAGTTAGTGCACGCTCAGTGGGTCTACCTACCTGTCTCCATTCACATCCTTCACTTCTGACATCCCCTCTTCACTTTATCCCTACATCTCTTCTGTCCCCTCTTGTACGTACTTCACCCTCCTCACCTTTATTGTTTTTCCAACATCGCTACCCTTTTCCCTGTTTGCCTCTCTCCTTCCCTCTCTTCTTTCTCTCCCCATTCTACTCATCTCTCCTTTCATTCATCCCCCCATCCTCATTTCTGTCTTTTGTTTCCCTATTTCTCTTCTCCCTCCCCCTCCCCTTTCCGTCTTCCCTCCTTCCCTGTCCTTCCCTCCCTTTCTGTTACCCTCCTATTCTGTACCTCCTCCCTCCTCCTCCCTGCTGTCCATCCTACTCCTACTTTTCCTCCCTCTCCCCTCCCTTCTCCTCTCCCTCCCCCTCCCTCCCTCCCCTCCTCTCCCTCCCCCTCCCTCCCTCCCCTCCTCTCCCTCCCCCTCCCTCCCTCCCCTCCTCTCCCTCCCCCTCCCCCTCCCCTCCCTCCCTCCCCCTCCCTCCCTCCCCCTTCCCCCTCCCTCTCCTCTCCCAGAGTGCCAGAAGATGTCCTACTCCAGATTGACTTCTCATCACTCCCAGATGAAGTCCTGGAAGACATTGAGGAAGTCCTTATCACGTTTCTCTGGTCCATCACCTACCTCCATCTGGCCAAGGTACTCACAGAGGTGAGGGCATTGGGCAAGCACACATACTAGCCCACACACCGTGGATCTCCCGCCCCCCACACACAACAGACGCACAACACATGCACATACACACACACATACACACGCATACATACGTACACATACACACAGAACACACATAACATGCACCCCGCCACACACACCTTGGACCTTGGAAGCTGACAATTGCATTAGCAATGATGGCGGTGTCCTGGGGTCAAGCCCTGGACAAATTATAGGGGTGGTTAGTCTGTTTTTCTGACACCGTTACAGAAGCAGCTGTGTCGTGTAAGGTCTCCTTGTCGGCGGAATATCCTGCCGCATGGGCACCAATGAATTCTACTGTCAGTAGTTTGGCATCTTGCCTTGTGCTCTGTACTTTCGCTCTATTTCATGTACATGTTTGGAGCCATGCTTGCCTGTCCTATGAGAGTTGGTACCATCTAGCCTGAATCCCTAAGGTCTGCAGATCTGAGGACTCAACATCTTTCCACTTCCTCTTTGCCCCATGTGTTGGTCTTGTCTTCTCCAGCTCTCCGAACAGTTGTTGTTTAGGCAACCGTGCTGGCTTCATGCGGCCAAGGTGGCCAAACCAATGCAGACGGTTCATAGTGAAGTCAGCAGTTGTCTCCTCAATGCTAAAGTCTCTTGATAATTGCCTAGATGAGATGCGTTCCTTCCACGCTGGTACACTGGCACTTCAAGTATGGTCCTAATGCAGAGATTATTAAAAACCTTTAGGCGTATCAGGTGGTGTGATTTGATGGTCCACGTTTCAGCACCATAGAGTGGGGGAGCTAGGACCACAGCTTGGTAGACAGCCCACATGGTTGATATAGACAGCTTGTTGTTTGAAAAGATGGGTTGTCACAAGTATCCAAAGCCTCTTGCAGCCTTACCAATGCGACACTGTGCCCCCTTCTGAAGCTCTCCATCACTCGTAATGTTGTTTCCTGATAGCTGAATTCATCAACAACTTCAATGGAGCTGGAACTGAGGTTCTTTTGAACAGTCCTGAGTGGCTAGGTAATTCTGACATGATTGAGGTTCGTACACACTAGCCAAATTTGTGAACTGTGAAATTTGTGACTCTTTTGGCTAGTGTGTACGAACCTCAATCAACTGAGATTCTGTCACTTTCACTCGTAATGTTGTTTCTTGACAGCTGAATTCATCAACAGCTTCGATGGAACTGGAACTGAGGTTCTGTTACTTTCACACTGCTAAGACGTGACTTTCTTGTGCGGTCTCCCACAAGCTTTCTTCCTTGCTTGTGCTTCACATTCGCTCCTGCCTCTGGACTGAGCTCCCTCCAGTTGGCAACCACGGCACTAAGGTAGATGTTGAACGGTTTTGGAGCTATGTACATAGGCAGCATCCCTGCCTGAGGCCAGCTGGACTTGAATGATGTCAGTGGTTACAGATCCAATTCCGACCTTGGCATGCATGCCCTCGTGGAAAGACCTAATGAGGTGCAGCACCTTGGTGGTACGCCACATTTCTCCAGCACACACCACAAGGCCTGTATTGGCTAGCGAGTCTTATGCTAACGTATTTCAGGTCCACAAACAACACAGAGGGAGTTACTGTGCTCTATGATCTTCTCAATTAACTGTAGTACAGCAAAGATCTTATCAACGCATCCATGTCCTGCATCCACACTGGGAATCAGGTAGGATCCCCTCTGCAATATGCTGTAGCCGTTCTAGCATGACTCTAGCAAGACGTTTTCCCACAACATCAAGAAGGCTAATACCTCGCCAATTGTCACAAACATAGAAGTCATCCTTCTTCAGGATGGGAACAATCATCACAGCATCCCACCAATCGCTAACCACCTTCTGTTCTTCCCATACCTTCTGCATCAGCTCCATTAGTCTTTCCCACAGCTCTGTTCCCCTATGCACAATCAGCTCTGTGAGTGTCCCAGTCCCATTACCTGCTTTGCCCATGATGAGCTTGCTCACAGCTGAGTCGAGCTCCTCTACTACCCTTGACAAGGGCATAAAGGTCCCAATGTGGTGGCAGTGATGGCATGTTGGCAATCAACCCACTCGATATGGCAGTTCAAGGTCTTTGTGAAATGCCTGAACGAGCTTTGACTTCATCTGGGCCCTTTGTTGGAGTGCCATCCCCATTCATGACCATATTTGGTGTAGTTGATTTGTCACCATGGCAGTTCAAGCAAGATCTTTGTGAAATGCCTGTGCCAACAAGCTTTGACTTCAGCCCTTTGTTGGAGTGCCATCCTCATTCATGAGCGTAGCTGGTCTATTTGGTATTAGCCGCCCAGCATAAGCCATCTGCAGTTTTATAATGCATTTCACAGTGCAGCTCCATCTCGTACAGTATGTCCATCCTTGGCTGATCATCCTTCCCCCTCACGGGCAGTCTTACAGATCCATTGTTCCTTGGCATTGTCTGCAGCAGTCTTAATCAGTCTTCGCTATCCTCTGATGTCTACGGAACTCCTTTTGATTTACAGCGTTGTTGGTTTGTAGCATCCGCACATGTGCCTCATTTATTGCTTCAATTAGAGGGGCCAGGGTGTCTACACTGTCAATGAAACAGTCTGGTTGCTTTTGCCTGCCGCGTCGTATTGTACTCCCTGCTGTAGAGAGTATGCATATCTTCACGTTGTCTCAGTTCTGTTCTGCAGTGCATTGGGGCATGTATGGCTTTTCTTCGAGAAGCTGCGTTAAAGCCTTGCAGTAGCTGTCCCTTTGCGCTGGTAGGCGGAGGCTGTGAGCAGCAAACGAGGCTGTGAGCAGCAAAGGAGGCTGTGAGCAGCAAAGGAGGCTGTGAGCAGCAAAGGAGGCTGTGAGCAGTAAACGAGGCTGTGAGCAGCAAAGGAGGCTGTGAGCAGCAAAGGAGGCTGTGAGCAGCAAAGGAGGCTGTGAGCAGCAAAGGAGGCTGTGAGCAGCAAAGGAGGCTGTGAGCAGTAAACGAGGCTGTGAGCAGCAAAGGAGGCTGTGAACAGCAAAGGAGGCTGCCTGTTGCACCTTTCTGTAGCTAGTGTGAAAGAGCTTCATGTAAACTTTGGCTCTTACCAGTCGATGGTCATTCCAGCAATTCGCTCCTCTCATAACTTGAACATCTGTACCGAGCATTTGTTGGTTGGCACACATTACAGCATAATCAATCATATGACATCTCTTTGTAGCTGGGTGCATCCAAGTGCCTAGAAGTGCAGGTTTCTTCTCAAACAAGGTGTTCATTACTGTAAAATTGTTTGAGGTACTAAATTCCAGAAGCTCTTCTTGGTTGCATTCGTCCAGGCCATGTGTCCAGAGTGTCCCTTGCCACAGATCCTCTGTAGGGTCTCGTTTGCCAACCCGTGCATTGAAGTCACCAAGCAGGATGAGAATATCCGCCTCTGATACCCTGTCCAACACATCCTGCAGATCATAAAAATAGCTCGTTTCAGTGTGTGGGGTGCCTTCGCTGTGGGTGCATAGGAACACGCTATCGTCATGAAAGTGTTGGTCTTCTCCCTAGAGCTACCATGTAACCTGCATCCAGCACTACCAAGTTTGATTCTAGCTGTAACAATTCGTGAACTCACAGCTTCCCATATTTCTCCGGCTTCTTTCAATGCAGCAGTAGCTGCCTCATCCAATATAATACCTACTCCCTCATTTCTTTCAGCCTGTTCATTAGCACATGGTAGCTGTCGTCCAGAATGTAGAAGAGTGAACCCACCCTCTGACCACACATCTCCACCAAAAACCACTCGATTTCCTGCATACGTACCAACTACTGATGCCTTGTAACGCCTCAGCTCTCGTATCAGACGATCTAGCTTGCGGTCAATTGTTTGAGGGCCTGAATTCGACCCTGATGCACCTTTCCTACGATTAGTCTCCTGAGCTTTCCACTAGTGAGCGTACATTCCATCTAGCTACCAGAATGACGTGTCCAGACCGATGTCTACTTACACACTGTTTCTTGGTTCCCTGATGCACCCAATATATCAGGTTTCCCTGTCATATCCTGTGCAAAAGATAACTTAACCTCAACTTGCAAGGTCAAGGCAAGTAGACTGCTGTCACTATCGGGTCTTCGCCACAATATGTGGAAGCAGCTGATCAGCTTTAGCGGCAGTTCCAGGCTCTGGGTTTCAGGGTTCACCACCAAGAGGTAGCTGACCACAACACGCACAGTGCTGATTGCATCAAGACTGTGACTCACGTGTACATGCTTAGACACACAGACCTTCCCTCTTCCCTCTTCCTTCTCTACCGAATTTGGTAAGGTGGCCACCAAATGGGGGAGCAAAGCAAAAGAGTCAAGATCTACTGGTCTGGGCTTCAGGAGTGGACTGTGAATCCCCCACGACTTCTGACCCACTTCTTGCCGGTTGGACACTGTACAGCTCCACGTTGCTCGTGAACTGGCTTGTGTCTTTCAGCCACACACGTGCACCACTTCATGTCACTTTCTCTTTGAAATGCCCTCAAGCATTCTGGGCATTGTTCCTAATTGTCATTTTGTGCTCTGTGTTGCTCTTTATGGGTGATGTCTGCAGGAGCCTCTCTGTAGGTATCACGCCATTCTTCCCTTGGTGTTGTTGCCTTTGCATACGTACCATGTGTCTTCTGGGATTTGCATGTCCTTCAGATCAGTGCCTATCACATCTCTCCAGCGTTTCCGTGGGCCTCCTTGAGGGCGAGGTTCAGGTAACCAGCTGAGCAGACAGGCCTTGGGTGTACGTTTATTGAGCAAAATGTCCAAGCCATTCCAGACGGGTGCTTGGAGACTTTTATCTGACACCATTTCCATGTCTCCCCATTGCTGCCTGATGCTCTGAGATGTACGTAATGTGGTTGTCCGACTGCTGTTAGTTTGTGATGCTTAAGGCACTCCGAATGCATCTATGATGGAAGGAATTTAGCCCCTTAAGGAACTATCTCAGTAACATTTAGCTTCATAGAGTGGGATGGACAGGACGCAGGCTTGGTACACCTTATGTTTGGTCAGATTTCTGTTGTTGAAGACTGGTTGACCAAGTGCTCCAAAGGCTCGTGAGGCTTGAGCTATTCTCTTGTCAATGTCTGGTTTAGCCTTCTCGCCGCGGCTTTCACAATAGTTGCTAGACCCTACTTCGCTCCTCTACAGGGGGGGAGTTGGGTCTAGCGGGCCAGACTGTGTCTGGTTGCACTCTTCCTGATGATGAAATCACTGACCCTAGTTACGAGAACTCATTCACACTCTCAACCTGTTCATCTCCAGCTGCGATCGGAGCTTTGTCTTCAGCAGTAACTTCTCTACCGCTCACCGTCAGCTTTGTCTTTGCCACACTGACCGTCAATCCAAAGTCACCGGCTACTTCCATGTATGTACTTCTGAATAGCTGCCTCAGCACCTTCTCTGGTTTTGGCAAGTAGGGCTGCATCATCTGCAAACTGGAGTTCAGTAAGTTTACCTTTTTCTGCATTGTGGGTATACCTCCTAAACAGCTCCTGGTCATGCTTGTACTTTAGGCTCACCCCGATTCCATCTGGATTCTCAACTCTTGCTAGCCAGCGCTCCACAAAGACACATGCATAAAGATTGAAAAGCATTGGTGCCATGCAGCACCCCTGTCGTAGTCCAGTGTCCACATCAATTGGTTCCGAAGTCTGTCCATCCAGCTGTATAGTGGCTTGCATGTCTTGATGGAATGTGTTGATCAGCTGGATGGTTGGATCAAGTACTCCCAGCTTTGCAAGAACCTGCCACAGTGCCTCACATGGAACTGAGTCATTGACCTTTTAGAGATCATTATAAAGGAAGAATGTCTTTGACCAGTGCTCCCACGATTTTCCACTAGTTGGCATACAGCAAATATAATGTCTGAGCACCCTCTGCCTTTGCAGAACCGCACTGGACTCAGACAGTTCTTCCTCTGCAAGTTCTTGTAGACGGTCCTGTAGGATTCTGGCTATCCCTTTACCAACCACGTAAAGTAGGGAAATACCCCTCCGTTTGTCACAGTTGGACAGGTCTCTTTTCTTAGGGATAGGAATCAGCACCGCATCTGTCCAGTCCTTGGGAACTGACTGCCCTTTCCAGGCTGTGTACAAGATCAAGCAGTCAATCCATAAAACATGGGTTTTGGCATGCTACCTTCAATATACATTTCTGGCTGAATCCCTGAGCTTACCCCAGCTTTCCCATTCTTGAGCTTACCAATGGCCCCCACTAGCTCTTCCATTGATGGGATCTCGGCTATGTAACTGCGATCTCATTGGTCGCTGCCTTATCCCGCCCAAGTCTTCGCGGTTGAACTACTCTCACCATTCAGGATGCCAGTGAAATGTCGTCTCCGGCGCTGTCTTTTTGCATTCACTGAGGTGCAAGGTTGTCATTCTTCGTCTTTAATGATACCAGTTCTCTGTCACTGTTTCCACCTGCCTCCCATGCTTGCACTGCTGGTCCACTGAGCACTACTGCCACTCTCTCACCCTTTGTGGTCTAGTCTTTCCAACAGGTGGCGTTGGTATACGCACCTGCTGCAATTACTATACTTTCTCCAACCTTGTACACTGCATCATTAAATCACTTAGTCTACTACAGAGCAGCCACAGAAATTTTGTACCTATCCAGTTCTTTGACCTATTCTGAGGTCATCAAACTGCCCTGTCTCAGCACACTGCCTTGCTGTCTCCACTGGACCCTCATAGTCCACTAAAGACCTTACATTCCACAAGCCCAGGAACCAAGTCGAGCCCTATTGCCTTGCTCTTTGTACAGTCTTCATGTTTCCTCAGGAGTGCTGCAAGTTCTCTGTGGATCAATGCGCAAGGGAAGATCTAGGTGACGCTATTAGACGATGTCTAATGCCTAAATTTGTGTCATTCCTTGAGTGTGATGCCGTAACCCTATTAGCCGGCAAACTGGAGTCTAAGCTGTGTAGTGAATGACACACACATATGTGCACATACATACACACGCACACCACACACACACCACACACACACCACACACACACCACACACACCACACACACACACCACACACACACACACCACACACACACCACACACACACCACACACACACACCACACACACACACACACACACACACACACACACACACACACACACACAAAGGGTGCAAAGGGTAATCCACAAGCGAACGCTGCAAACACTGTTTGATATAGTTGTGTCAAGAATTCACCACACTGCCAGACTACAACTGACAGAGAAGCACACACAGCTGAGGCCCACTGCCACACACCAGGAGAATACTGCTGAATCCAACAATCATCTCCCCCCCCCCCCCCCCCCCCTCACCTCCAGACTGTGTGTGTCTCCTTCTTCTCAACCACACCTGGCAAGTGGCTGTGTGGACTGCGTGTGCTCCACTGCACCAGTGTCGTCAGCACTGCCTCCTTCCCACCCCACTCCTGTAAGGTGGAGCCTGGCAACAGGCTGCCCATTGTGTGGTGAGGAGAAGCATGTAGACCTATTAACAGTCACTGATTGCACATCTGTTATAGGGAATCCTATAGTTGAGTCCCAGCTATAGGAAGTCCCATGGTTATGAGTCACGTATGTGGGGTCACACTGTGCACTGCAGTGCTGGTGGGTACGTGACCATGGCTGTGGGGGGAATTCCTGTATTGGTTCATGTGTGTGTGTACAGTGAGAGCAGAAGGTGTGCAAAAATGGCCCTGTGTGTGTTGGTACACATGACCACAGACCCCGTAGCTGAAGTGCCGGCAGGAAGCAGAGAGGTGGTGATGGTGGTGGTGTGTGGGGGGGGGAGGTGCTGTTTGATTATCTTAACAGACCATTAACTATAAATGGGTGTTCAGAAGAGATGTCATTGAGGCTCAGGCTATGGTATATGTAAGAACTTGATTAATACTGAGCTTTCACATAGCACCATTGGGCAATGGTATGACATTCTGACCCCTGTCAGAGGATGTGTTTGGTGGGAGGCACTGTGTTAGATGGTGGGAGGGGCTGTCAGAGGGTGTGTAGTGGGAGGGACATGCTAGTTGTGTATTTGGTTGGAGGGGCCATTAGATGCTGTTTTTAATAACTGTAATGACAGCAGAACTTAATGGCTAATGTGCGTATCAATGTAAGCATCTTTCCAGCAAAGATCCCCCTCGAACACCCACAGGTCTCTCTTTCGAGCGATGATCAAGGCTGGCATCAGTCTCCTCACCCCAGTCCTGATGATCCTCGTCACCACCAACCAAGGCCGCACAAAGTACGAGCAGATCACCAGGTCCCTCGTGGTCCATGTCAGCTACATCTACAGACCTGTCTTTGCCACGAATCCCGCTACTACTGACTGAGCAGTGCTGTGGGGTGTTGCTTGAACTCAACTCACAACACAGGTATCATGTTGTAGAAACATGATTAAACTTTTATACTAGTTAATTACCATGTTTTTGAATTTCTCATTCAGTGAATATACAAGTACGTAAAAACATGTTGCATGTCTTTGTGTTCTGTTGGTACTGTGTGATAGCCTTTCTGCCACATTCTGTAACAGCACACTTTGCTCATGCCTATGTTCACAGCTTGTTTGTGCTGACATTTCAATGCACAATTGCGTATTTACTTCTGTTAGTGGATGTAATTCTCTTGGGCACTCATTGGGATCCATTCTGTTGTGGAGACTCATTTGCTACACACATGCCAATTAACGTCAGATTGTATTCCACTGCAAGGGCTATATATGCTGTGTGCGCTGGCAACAAATGTATACATGGCATAACAGTATTCATTGCATCAATGAATTTATTTTGCAGCCTTGCGGGGGACTGGCTATCGAGTTGTGCCACACGCGGCGCGCGAAACACTTGACGAAGGACTGACTGTTACGCCGCGTAACACTGACTGGCCTGGAAAAAAGGATAACGTTTTGGCGAGAAACGAACTGAACTTGATTGTAATCTTACTTCGCAGAATTTCATAGCTCGAGTTCTTTGTGAGTGATTGGTAGACATCAGGTGTAGGTGTGCGTCTGTGTGTGGTCTGTATGAGTGTATGCCTCTCTTTCTATCTGTGGTGTGAGGAACGGAACGATTTAGGCCGGCTGTCAGTCTACCTCCCCCCCACTCCCGTTCAGGCTTATTGTAGGATCGAGCATACGGATCGAGCCATCCCGGTCCCTGACACCACACCTGGCAAGTGGCTGTGTGGTACTTGTGTGCCCCACTGCACCAGTATCGTCACCACTGCCTCCTTCACATCCCAATCCTGTGGGGTGGAGCCTAGAAAAAGACTGCCAATTGTGGTGAGGAGAAACACTTTCACTCACTGACTGTAATTGTGCCTTTGTGTGAAAATTTCCTTGTGCTAATTGTTAGTCATCCTAATACGGTGTGTAGTTAATTATGTGCATACACAGTCTGCGTGTGCGGTCTGCATGTGCCTGTGGTGTCGCTGTGTGCGAGGAACGAAAGACTAAAGCCGTCAGTCCCCCCGCCTCCCCGTCCCGCCCGCCTTCCTGGCTGTATTGTAGGATCGAGCCATCCCTACAATAACTGTAAATGCGCTTTTGTATGGCACTGAGAATTTCCCTGTGATTGTCAAGTAGGTAGTTCATTAATTGGGGCGAGCCTGAGCGAGCCCCACATTAACGTGAAGTACAGCGAGCATGTCTATATATATATCGTACGTCGTCTTAGGCCACGGGGCGCATTTATGCGTGGAGTCTTGCACTGCAACACGATAAGCAAACAAAACATACGGAAGACGTCTGTCCCAGTCATTCCCATACTTTCCAACGCTCTTGGACAGCATGTTGATCAGCGTGCTGTTGAACTTCTCCACAAGTCCGTCACATTGTGGATGATATCCTGATGTATTGACTTTGGTCGGGTGCAAAATGGACAAAATGGCCGCCCTTTGCATAGCCGTTGCGTGCGACTCAAATACTCGCTGCGGACAGCTTTAAACGAGAAGGAAATCGTCCGAAACGAAGCGTACACTCCAACCTTTCCCCCAGGCAAGGATACAGGCATCGGAAGGAGGAATATCGCCAACTCATCTTCCTCCACGCTCGAGAATTCACAGGACCCTAAGCGAAGTACTCTGCAGATCACTCCAATAATACAATGCCCACAGGCCACTAAGAACACTCAGCAACACAACCGCTTCTGAGCCTTCTGAGAATCGTTCTTTAATGCGCTAACGTACTAAACAGTTGGAGAGACTAGCTGCAGAGCATGCAGATGACAGACAGGCCAGGCTGCAGCGGTTATGTATGTGTGTGCGCAGCTTGACAAGAATGGCGCTTCCTCAGGCCATAGATATTCTAAACTATCTACAACTAATCTTCCTCCACGTTCGAGAATTTCACAGGACCCTCAGCGAAGTAGTCAGCAGTCTGACAGCAGATCACTCCTTTATACAATCCCCACAGGAACGCCACTTAGAAGAACACTCAGCAACACAGCCGCTTCTGAGCATTCTGAGAATCGTTCCTCATCTGGCTTATGCAACGCAAACATATATACGACAAAATCATGTGATTCTTAACATTGCTCAAATACAACATCATCCAACTTTCATTGACATCAGCTGTAGCCTCTACATATCATTCATACAAGCAAACACTCAGTTCGTTTCAGCATCTACAATGTACGCGATGCAGTCCAACGCAAATAGCTGCATGCCATCGGCACCTTTAGCTCGCTCAGGCTCGCCCCCACGATGCTGTAAGCATCTGCCTAGTTAAAAAAAAAAAACACATCTGGCTGCCTTTCTGTTGGCTTGAGGTGGTCTGGCATCTTTAGTCCAAAAGCTTGGAAGGGGAGAATGGAGAGTTTAGCCCAATCAAATTGTTAGGAAATGGCATGGTTTGGATTGAAATAAAATGGCTTTAATGTAATTGCGAGTCTGGTTTAGATCTCTCATTTTGACTCGTTGTAAGTAGATCTGTATGAGTATCTCGAGGGAAAAGGTGAATGTGTGGCAAAAGCACCTTCTCTGATCTCAAATCAACTATGAGCACTAGGACAGCATGTTTCAGGCTTTCATTCAGGGCAAACATGCTGTCGTTTCTGTGTACAACAGTGACGGGGAAGACATCTTCTCTGTGCTTTGCTACAAGCTCCTGGAGATAGTTATGGTGCTCTGTTTGGAGCAGTACTGAGCAGCCTGGGGGGAGGGGGGTCACTCCACCTTATTGACTGGTACCAAATGCTAAGACATTACTGAGAACTGTCATAAAAACTGGTTGGCATTCATTAAGGGCACCTGTCATGTATATGCCATCCTGTTTTGACCTTCCCTACTGCCCGTTGTTTCAATGCCCAATTGAAGCAAGTCACCGTATAATTACATTTCTAGTTGTGTGGGTGCTCCAGTGCTCTACTGGGTTTCCATGCACATGGCCTGACATCACAGTATGTTTGGTGGTGGGTCAGGTGATCCACACTGCTCACCAGTTTACTGCCAAATAATAATTGTGATGTGGGCAGTTCAAAGAGCCAACACTTGAGCCTATTCTGAGTGACTAAGCACCTAGCATCATGATAGGTTGTCTAGCCAGTGAATACCAAGTGTCTTGACTACATAGCCACTCACTTAAGCACGCAAAGCTAACAGGTATGGCAGAGGTGTAGGAAGATGTTTGGGATTGGGGGGGCGAACATTGCAGCTTTAGAACGTTGAATGACGTACGTCAAATGAAATTAATTATGGCATGCATGCAAAATAACATTGATGCCATTAGCATTTACTGCTTGCATGAGATATCATAATGTACAATAATAAGCAGAAATTATCATTTAGTTTACTGTCAGTGTGCATAATATTATGTGGGATGCAAGGTCACAGTTACATAATATCATAAGCATTTTACAACTAAAGCAAAAGAGGCAAAGCAACTGTGTCTCCTTGAATTCGCATCTATAAACAATTGGCCAACTTCTTTTAGATCCAGGTTTGATGTGAGATCTTTATGTGAGTGCAGCAGGATTACATTGTTTGGTCTTTCTTCTGTCATACTACTGCGAAGGTAAGTCTTGATGCGGCGCAAAACTGAAAACGATCGCTTCATCCTCGAGCTCCAAACGCGCGTACGCGATATCCCAAACACCTGGCGATGGTGATTGCAACGCGTTTGTAAAATCGCGTTTAACATGGCCGTCGTTCATTGTTGCAGAACTGTGACAGTAGCGGGCGCGTTGATTGCGTAGATTCTTTCACCAGAGCTTCCTTGGAGACCTAGTTATATATTATAGGGTCTGAATCAGGCTTATGGAGAATATACAGTGTAAATTGTTTTCTTTTTATGAGATCATAGCTTTATCTTGTGAGGGCAATGCCCCCCTTCCAATTGTTTGTGGGGGCAGCTGCCCCCACTGCCCCCACGGTTCCTACGCCTATGTATGGGTAGCCTACTGTTTGAAAACTGCCTCCATAAGACAGACCTATGGACATACGTACATTCCTGGTGCTGAAAGAACTGCCCATTGGCTGCTAATAGTGCATCGTGCTAGAGAAATAACACACCCTCACTTCTTCATTTGCTGGTTTTGTGTGGACGAATAGTATGGGAGAGATGTACGTATGTGTTGGAGTAGCAGGGATAGGAGAGGCTTTACTGACACTGGGCCATTGCATGTGATGGTGCAATCAGAAAGAATGTAATGGTGTGCAATCAAGAAACGTCTCCACCCAATTTTTGTGGTTGGTTTGTGGTTGCACCAAGCTGCACTCTAACTGTAGTGAGGAAAACCCTGTAATTAGACTGTACTGGGCAGCTGTACCTTTTGTAATAAGGAAATTCTGTCATCTTTGCACTAAGCTGTGGCTGTACCTTAATGGTTAGAACTTAGAACAACCTGGGGGGCAATCCTGTAATTATGCAGTGGTTGGGATTCAAAGTGAGATGAAGGGGGACATTCAGAAGGTTTCTACGTGCCCGTACAGTTAGCAGCATCTTTCCTGCTGAGCTGCGTAGCCATTCATACAGGGGTCCTGGGATGGCACCCGCCCTTGAAAGGGAGAGAAGTAGAGCATTCATCTGTCTATCCAGGGCTTATGTGGGATTCCTTGTCAGCCTCCTGTATGTGTTGGTGTCCGCAAGCAGTGCCCTGATCGTCCCATCATATGCAGTCTGGTCCATGATGACTGTGGCATTTCCCTTGTCCGCGGGGGCAGTGACAATGGTTTCTGCTTCTCTGAGTGTTCTGATGGCCTTTGTTCTTCTGGGGAGAGGTTGGTGGGTAGTAGTTGAGACAGACCTTGTCCTCGTGAGCTGTGCTCCTGATGGGCGCACTCTGCTGAGGCCACTCTCCACTGCTGCAATAATCTCTTGGGTGCTGAGGCAAAGTACAAACCTCTAGCCAGCACACCTTTCTCCGCTATTGACAGAGGTCTCGATGACAGGTTGTCCACCAATCTGTCATTGGGGCGTTGCGGGTGTGAGCCTCCTGTGGACCGGTTCAACAAGGCGTCGAACTTTCTCTTTGCCGCTCTTTTTCCACTTTTTTGTCCCCCCCCCCCCCCCCCCCTGTTGGATTCTGGTCTGTACCTCCTCCAAGGGTTCTGCATGTAGGGCCTGCGAATGGAACTGAGTTGTCGCAATTGGAACAACAGGTTGTACTCGAGCTCCCACACATTGCGGACATTCTGAGATATACGGGCCATCAGGAAGCGTCTGCCAGTTTGTATTGCAGTCTCCTACCCTCCTGGCTGTGCACCAACGGCTGCACCTTCAGACTGCGGGGCACAAGTCCATAGCACTTGATCTGCAAGTTGAAAGCCAGGTGCTGTCGGTGCACTGCAATTCTTTCCACTGTTTTTGTGTACCGTATGGACCTTAATTTTTGTGGTACTAAACTTTCGCAGATTGAGAATTTTCGCGTTTTTCGCGTTTTTATTTTTGTGGATGCGCATCCCACAATATTATATTGAATATATAGACTATATATCTGTACTAATATGTGCTTTGCATATAAGCCATATAGCGAGCATGTCTGGGCTGCGCGAAGAGTCGGAGTAGCTACAGCAGAGCAATGACGCCGTTCCGCGCTACTCTGCTCTGTGTACTTGTCCCTCGTCGCATAATCCTTCGTATTCGGCCTATTCCAACTTCTACTGTAAGATCTGCGTAGAAACCCACCACGGGTAAGTGTTGATCGTCGTTCAGAGTTCATGCAACTTCCAGGGTATCAGTGAAGATTCGTCGCCTTGACGGCAATTAACAAGTACCATCGGACATTGTAAATCGTTGTGTCAATGGAGATTCGTCATTGTCCGGTTAATTCGTCATGTACAGAGTGGAGGATTCCAGGTGGCGACGGAGTACCACAGAGGCGATTCGATGCTATGCCACACCGGTGTTCACTACGCCCTAAACACGGTAGCCATTTTGTAGAATTATGACGTAGCTGTTCATCAAAATGGACGTTATTCACTGCCCAGTAAGCGCTGGTCTAAATTTTCGCGTGCCTAAACGTTCGCGGTATTGTCTTGTCGGTCGTGTAATGTAACATCATAGGTATTGCGAATCATTTGGAAGGTTTCTGCATGGCTAGGTTGCTGCATTGGAGAGTTTTAGATCAGCGTTTACGTTGAACGTTGACATCATAAATCATCACGTGACACCCTCCGCGGGTAACGTACATGGAGAAACCTTAACGTTTTTTACGCCTGGAACCATGTTTCACCGTAAGCGTATTCCAGTGGGTTCTTTCTTAGTCCAGAGGTTTCTTTTCAACGTTTCATGAGTTTCCAGGTTTAGTTTGATATCTTTAGTGACCAAATATGAAAGTTAGAGTTTCCAAGTCATCTTCTTCGCTGCAGGACAAATCTGAACGGCTGTCGTGGTCATACAACGGCAGCTTAACCATATCCATATCACTTGGATCACTTCTGGAGTATTGAGCTCTCTCTATCAAGAGCGGAGAGAGAGAGCAGCTACCCAAATCTAGGAAACAAACGTCTCTGAAATGCCGTTTCGTCGAATGTTTACGCTGATCTAAAATTTCACTACTGTCTCTCACGGTGAACGTTGACGTCATTCTCAGGTCACATGACCATTTAACGATCAGCATAAACGCTGATCTAAAACTCTCTATTATAATGATCAGAAGCTCCATTAGCCTAAAAATCACAGGACGATGTTGAGGTCACTTGATTCAGCCGTTTCAACCCAATCCTGGGCCCTCATCAGTGAGAGAAGATAATGTTACAAAACTGGCACATTCATATACAGAACACCAGACAATGAACGGTGATGAGGGCCCCTTACCATCAGAGTACACATACAACCCCTCGATTCACCAACTGAGACCAGCTGCAGTCTGACCACATCAATATTACAGCATGCTTCTGACATATTGTACATGTGTATGTTCTGACATATTAATACTATTGCTACTCATCATTATTATCATTATTACTATCAATCCTTTCCTCACCTCACCTCCTGTCACCAATTCCCGCCATTCATATGTATAAAAATGCCTGCTGATTTTGTAACATTATCTTTTCTCACTGATGAGGACCCAGGATTGGGTCAAAACGTCTGAATTAAGTGACCTCGACATTGTCTTGTGATTTTTAGCTAGTGGAGTTTCCAATTATTATAACAGGGCATTGTTGAGCAGTCACGTAGCAAGAGGGGTAAATTGCAGAGAGACATTTTGACTTCGAGGGTTTTGTCAGTCACTAAAAGCTGTGTAATTCTTTAGTGACTGACGAAGACCCTTGAGGTCGAAATATTTCACTGCAATTTACACCCCTGCTACGTGATTGCTCAACAATGTCCCCGTTCGGTATAACGCCGTAGCATGAGCCTCTACAACGTCAAAGGACAGCGTCACATGACAATGGCCGTTTGCTCTGGCTGCAACTAGTGGCAAATTGTTGCACGGACAGAGGTCTTGGCAGAGTAAGACACAAAGAAGCAATGATTTCTAGAGCCAAGGAAGCACTGAAACGTTTGCATTTAAGCTTTAGTTGTATGACACTCCTGTGTGGAGTTGTAAGGTGCACACCTGTTGATGAAGGAAGTTACGATTTGTGGTGGAACTTCACAGCAAGTAGATATTTGCTCATTCTGTGCGCATTATATCCAGCAAATAGAAAGTTAGATTGTGAAGAAACCTTTGTGGATAGGTACAGACATTACATGACTTAATACGATTGAAATTCACTAACCAGATGATTAAGAAACCTTTTGGAACATTTGGCTTTTCTAATTATCTGGCTTTATTGAATTTCGATTGTGTAATCAGTCATGTATGATTGTGTGTTTTGCTATTTTGTCAATTTTCTAGCTCAGCCTTTCCATCACTCTGCCCAAACAGTGTGTTTTTATTTCGCCAGAGTCATTGTTTGCAGTTCTTCAGAATGTGTGCGTGTGTGTGTGTGCGTGTGTGTGTGTGTGTGTGTGTGTGTGTGTGTGTGTGTGTGTGTGTGTGTGTGTGTGTGTGTGTGTGTGTGTGTGTGTGTGTGTGTGTGTGTGTGTGTGTGTGTGTGTGTGTGTGTGTGTGTGTGTGTGTGTGTGCATGTTAGTGTGAGCTGTGTGGTATGGTGTAGTGTTAGTTGAATACTATTTGGTATGACATGCAACTAAACCTGTCCACATCTGACTCCTGAACTGATCCAATCATCAGTCACTTCCAAGAATTCCAAGAATGCGATGTTCCAACAGGAGCCATCCCTCTTCCTCACTCCTCCTGATTGCACACACTTGCACTGAACTCAACATGTAATACATCTATGTACGTAGTGTATTTGTGCAGTAGCGCCACAAGTGTGTAGCATAGCACAGTAGAGTATAATTGTGCACAGTGGGTGAGAGCAACATACAGTTCATTTGCATAACTTGTTTTTGCAACTCCTGTGTTTTTGGCGTGTTTGTGTATTGTGTATGTGTACTATTGTGTGCAGGTCGTCTGTGTAAAATGGCTGACAACGAAGTTCAGCAGTACACCCCGGGGCGAGGACTTCCCCCTCGTGATGACAGTGGCATGGGTGGAACCGCGGAATCCACCTCATGTACACAAGATGTTCAACAGGGGGAAGAGCGTGATGACGTGAAAGTTACCTGTGAAGTTACCCGGCTCTGTCCCACTGCACATTTTGATCCTGAAGGGAAAAAGTACATTATCAGCTGTCACCAGGAGACTTGCATTCACACTGAACACCGTGAAGAAGCTCGAGGTGAGAGTACAACTGATGAAGGCAGCGAAAACCTTCCAATTGAATGCTCTGACAAGTGCCACCAAGGTGAACTGGTGGTGTCTCCGTGATTCTGACTTTTGTCAGTAGACGTCTGATCTGTTTTTGCATTTTTGCAAATAGTTTGTGTGTCTGACACACGGTATAATTTTGTGCTTTTCTACGGCACATCTGCTTTGCTTCACCTTTTTGTGCGAATCACATCACAACACTTTGTGCCTGCCTGTTTTGCCTCTTTCTGAGCCCTTTTGACAGAATTGTCCTAGAGACAGCTCACTGTACACTGGCCCTCATTGTCATACATGCACTTTCGCTAAGCACGCACTCACTGCCATGCAGAAGACACATAACATGTAAGCACACCTTGTTAGTGCCTCCTTCTTTTGAGAATGTATACATACATTCGCTGTACTTACTGCTGCTGCTGATAATTTGCAAATGTGCTCCATTTTTTCTGTGAACACAAGTGACTTGTATGCAAATGGCATGGGGTGTGTTGGCGTGGTTAATTTGCACGTGGCAGTGTTGTGAAGTTGCATCTTCTTGCTGCGGTTGTTGTGCGATTTTGCTGGTGAGAGCTGCCTCCGTACCAGATCATTAGTGGCCGGTGCATGCTCTAAGATTATAATGTATGTAATGCGTATGTGTAACTGGTAGCTCTGTAAGGTGTGCATTTTAACAGTAATTTGCACGCATCAATTGTATATAATTATAATGGTGCCTCCCCTATATAAAATAGGCATGTGTAGGCATTGATTGGCATATGTTCTCCACTATACACCAGCATTCCGGCAGACACATGGACTAGGAATCCGGTTAGTCACGTGCACCAGCCCTTAGCTTCCTACTGCTACTATTATGCATGTATTATAAACTATTGTGCAATAGCAGCAACGAGAAAGTAGGAACTGCGAGACTAGCTAGAATCCGGTCTCCACACACACACACACACACACACACACACACACACACACACACACACACACATACATACCTGACATTTAACACAGAAGTGCATTAATGCTGTTCCTTAACTCTCATACCAGGTAACAACTAAGGTAAGTATGCATTGCACAAGTGCATATAGATTTACTATATTCCTTTGCAGAGGCAGTGGCGTATATATACATAAACCGTACATGTCTGTGGTGAGAATGCATGGAGTCTAAGCTGTGTAGTGAATGACACACGCATATGTACACATGCATACACACACCACACAAACACACACCACACACACCACACACACACACCACACACACACACCTGTAGTTTGTGTCTGGATAAGTATTGAATGATTATTGAACTAAAGTGATGATGTTGAGCTTACACGTAGAACAATTTCAATGCAAGTAATGCGTTTTGACCGTGAAGATCTTCGTCAATTACAAAACTGTTTCATAACTGACGAAGCCCTTTGCAGTCGAAACGTCCTACTTCCATTGAAATTGTTGCTACGTGCTACATCACTTAGTTCTGTACGGTAGCGTGAACCTCCACAGTATCAGGTTATACAAACCTTTTGCACTGCCGTTGGGTGAATGTACCAGTTGGCACTTTATTTGACATAATTGTATGTATGTGAGTGCTGAATCGTTTGCATATGCACGCCTATACCTTTATTACCACATCTGACTGCCCTGCAATGAATATTATTATCTTAATGTGGGCCAAACTAAATGCACATACTGTTATAGCTATAACATAATATCCTGTTAACTACCAAGTGGGGCCTGTTAGCATGCAGGGCAGTGTTTGGGGTGTTTGTGAAGTGTTTGTGGAGTGCTTAGTCAGATGACTGCACGGGTTCACACACTCACTTGTCCCTACCTGGCACTTTGACCTGTGAACTGCAGTACTGTGAGACTCTCACTCTGTGAACCATCAGCTGACTCACTGACTCACTCATTGTTAGTGTTACTATTTTTATGTGTGTGGTTACACCTTGCACGATCAAATGCATAGCTAAGCCAGCTATGAATTTGATGGTGCAAGTCTGTGTTGTGGTGTTTGTGAAGTGTACGTCTCTATACTATACAACTGAATAACTATGGGCAACCTACTTGCATGGTGCGGTGGTACACATGTTATGTATAGTGATATAGGTGTATAATATGTGTATAAGCAGTGCTATTGCTGTGTGTGATGTCGACATATGGATGTCTTACTTCATGATGGAGGCAGTCAAACAGAAGGTAGGCTGCTTGGAGATATTATACTATGGAAGAGCACATGTAGTATAACGACATATACAGTATGTTGGAGTCTCTAAACATGAAGACCTAGAGGGAAGGAGGAGTGTTCACCATCCAGGGGGTCCCACAAGCACCTACTGATCTTATATACTGAGGTGGTATGTTGTGCAGGTGCCGCTGGTATGGAAGCTTCCCTTTTCGGAGTGATACCTTATCTGTTGAGAAATAATGCTACCTTATCTGTTGAGGGATAGTGCTACCTTATCTGTTGAGAAATAATGCTACCTTTATCTGTTGAGGGATAGTGCTACCTTATCTGTTGAGGAATAATGCTACCTTATCTGTTGAGAAATAATGCTACCTTATCTGTTGAGAAATAATGCTACCTTATCTGTTGAGAAATAATGCTACCTTATCTGTTGAGAAATAATGCTACCTTATCTGTTGAGGAATAATGCTACCTTATCTGTTGAGGAATAATGCTACCTTATCTGTTGAGGAATAATGCTACCTTATCTGTTGAGAAATAATGCTACCTTATCTGTTGAGGGATAGTGCTTCTATGTTGTATATAGCTTAGGTTTCTAAGCAACTAATAAGGCAGCACCATCCAATTTGTTCTTCCTCAGTGAGCCTTGGAAGAAGCCAAGAGCTGAATCACCCATTGGCTTGCATCATACTGTGACATCACAAGCAACTCACTGTGTGGTTGATCATGTGCAACTCTGTGTGAGGCTAAAGTGAATATAAGAATATTATAAAATACAACACACATAATGCACATGTGATTGAGGAGTGAATTTCGAAGGTATGTGATCGTCTACTTGTGTGTGTTGGGGGTATGGAGGCTTTGATCCCTTGCATTCACTTGGATATTTATAGGTCATGTTTATGTATACTGATCAGAAGTTCGTTGAAACGCTAGCTGACTCGAATCTTGATTTAGACATTTTGGCTTCCTACAGAAGCCTTCATTCTCGTGTTTATGTTGACACTAATGCGTTACTTCATAATGGAGGAAGGAAGCAGCCAAACACACAACAGGCTGCCTGGAGATAACTATGGAAGAGCATGGTATAGCGATATACAAGTTGGGCTCTCTAAACATGAAGCTCTTTCGATAGGAGGACTGTTCACGGGTCAGGCGGTCCCACATGCACCAACTGACCTTACTGAGGTGTATGCATGGTGTGCAGGTGCCGGTGGCATAGAAGCTTCCCTTTAGGAGTGACACCTTATCTGTTGAGGGGTAATGCTCCTATGCTGTGTATAGCTGTGTTTTTTTTAGCAACAGTGCCGTCTAATTGTTCACTGTTCTTCCTCAGTGAGCCTTGGAGGAAGCCATGCAAGAGCTGAGTCACCTGTAGGTTTGCATCATACTGTGACATCACAAGCGATTGTGGTCATGTGCATTTCTGTGTGAGGTAAAAGTGAATAAGAATATAATATACATGTTATAGTATAATTATGATACAACACCCTAATAAGGGGGGAGTATAATGCACGTGTGATTGAGGAGTGAATTTCAATGGAATAATATGATTGACTGATTCGTTTTATGTATACTGCTATTTGGTAGGACTGGGAAAATTGTTGTGCAATCACGTTGCAGTGAAAACAGATAGAATGTAGACGTTTCGACCGCAAAGGTCTTCGTCAGTTACAATGCATTGTACTGACGAAGACCTTCGCGGTGGAAACATCTACATTCACTCCTCAATCACACGTGATTGCTCAACAATTAGCCCAGTCCTACCTATGCCGTAGCAATGAGCCTCTACCAAATTATTGCTATTTGGTGTTTCATATACATACATATTACACAGCACCAGGGTCCTATATACCAGTTCAACATTTGATGGTAGGTAAATGTGTGCAGGCACTATAAGAAGCTGTGTACACCTGAATCGTCTTCTTTTAATGCAGACTGCTATACCTATACCCACATTGAAACACAACCACACTCACAAACACATGCATACACATGTGCACACACACACATATGCATACACGTGCACACACACACACACACACACACACACACACACACACACACACACACACACACACACACACACACACACACACACACACACATACACACACACACACACACACACACACACACACACACACACACACACACACACACACATGCATACACGTGCACACACACACACACACACACACACACACACACACATGCACATGCACATGCACATGCACACACATCATCCACCACCACCACAATAGCCATTTGGGACGTACACATCTTACATATTCAGAATATGGCGTACAGTATATGTTATGTTATACGTACATGCATCACATATCCTTGTGTCACTGTATGTAATATTTGGTAAGAGCTTCAGGAAGGAAGTGACGGTTTGACCTGTGGATATGTTGGACACATCCTGTCCATCTGTGACTGTAAATGGCCATGACCTTTATCAGCTAGCTAGACCTGAGTATATAGGCTAAATTGGTTACTTCCTTATAAGCTCATTACAGCTGGGGTTCTGAAGCCAGCAAAGAAGAGGTTGGTGCTGTGGACTTTGATCTGCATGGTGTGGTTCTAGTTTTCTAGGGTTTCACAGGTAGGAAGTGGCACTACTTCACATGAGTAGATGCGTGTGGCGCATGTGTACAGTGTGAGAGAGAGGCCATGGGTAGGTTATTACCACCCTACTGATCTGTGTGGAAGGAATGCATATGGTGTCTATATGTGCTCAATAGTGCCTCAAAATTGTATGGTGACGTCTATATATATCATTGGCTTATATCATTCTACATATATAGAAATGTGCGCATGTGCCAACATAAGCTGCTGTTTGGCTCAAAATGTCTTATGGAAGTGTTGTACGTGTTCTAATGATGGAATTGAGAGAATGAGTTGTGTTGTAGAGCGAGGTGCTGGTTACGGTTGTAGGCAGTCCTCCCTGTGTGTGTTGCTGTTCACTTTATATCTGTACACGTTCTGCAGTCATGGAAGGCATTCTGCTCCTAATGCAACTTGGCACTAAATTGCAAAACCCTCGGCCCAATAACCTAAAAAGTTTTAGTCATCCCAGTGAAATGTTAATTAGAAGATGTAGTCTTAAAAGCTGGCATTAAGTAAAAAAACTTGCTAAACAACTTATTGAATGTGGGTTAATACAACTTTATGTTTGATGTGGGTATATACTCTTCTATAGTGTGTGCCTCAAGGAGGATGATTCCTTCCGCTTGTCCTCTTCTCCCACAGCATTTACAATGTCCCCATACATTATTGATGCAATTACATGTTGGTTTGCTCCTTCAAGCACTCCACAGTTAAAGATATTGACAGAGATTGATGTACAGACTGTGGTTGCTGAGTGCAGTTCGCACTACTCGGTACACAAACATGGCCAAGGTTGGGGTAAGTACAGTAACAACCCTGACTCCTTTAATTAGTTAGTTGTAGACAGGCTGTCTGTTATCTTCAGTCACAAGACAATGTTTCCATGGTCCCAGCAGAAGGGCATCACCCCACTGCTCACCTGCACACACCTCCTCCTCCTCTGTACACCTTGTTCATGTTTGGACGTTGGGCGATAACACGAAATCTATCACCAGATGGGGGTCACTGAGCTGGCTGGCCTATAAGTAGCTGGTGGATGGTGGATCGCCACAGGTTCCTGTCATTCACTAGCTCTTCCCAGTTAGCGATCTTGGACAGGTCCCTATTGACAAACACCCACATCCACACACCCACACACACCCACACATCAAACACACACACACACACACACACACAACCACACACTAAACATACACACACACACGTACACATACAGGCACACGCGCACACACGCACGTGCACACACACACACACACACACACACACACACACACACACACACACACACACACACACACACACACACACACACACACACATACACACACACACACACACACACACACACACACAGTCATACATACATAAACACAAGAGATTTCTTGCAATTTCTGCACACAACAGTTACACAGAATACAATTGTGTTGAAGTTACAGTGAGAGTGAACAGACTGGAACAGGTACCCTCACTTCGCAATAATTGTGTGAGCCTCATCACTACATCATGTCAATTGTACCTTAATTACATTCAGAGCTAGTCTCACAGTATATCCCGAGGTCTGACTGTGTGAGACTAATTCTGAGCACTTGTGAGCACTGACTGAATCAGGGACAAGTCCGTACTTGCTTGTAGCCACAATGACTCTTTCTGTCTCATCTACATGCACTCTCGCACCCTGTGGTGTATCTAACGACATACACACATTCGAGTGGCACCGGCAGGTGCTACCCCTTGCTTCCACCTGCAGGTGCAGTAGATTGTGGTCGAGAATAGTCGACGGTGACGTTATACGGGGGCATCATAAATATAGAAATCTATTTCGCGTGCCCTGCGCACGTGGGGTTGGAGTACAAAATGGTGTGGTTGAGTGCGTACAGCGTATTTTTATGGTACTATGCAGAGCACCGCGAGGGTGATGGCTGCGCACAGTACGCTCCCGAAAATAAGTGAGGAGAAACATGACGACCGAGTGTCTGTCAATCCACTGTCGAAGAACAGCAGGAGTTCTGACCCTACACCAAGCTCCGCGGAAAACCAAGACACGGGATATGGGAGCGGTGCGACAGAGTCGCAAACCGCCGAGTCGCTAGCTGAGGTACCCATGCACCAGCAGTGTAGCCGGTCGACCCTCCCCAATCCCATCACTGACTGGGCTATGTAGCCTGCACGCAGATCGGCATCGGATTTAGTCTCGAAGTGCCGCGCAGCGATGTCCACCCCTGGAGCGACTTTCTTCTTCTTCCGCTCGGTGATACCAATGTGGTGGCCGGGGTGTCGAGAATTCCGGGACCGTTACTTCATGCCGATGCGTCCGCACAATTTATGACGGCCCGGTCTGCACCTTATAATTATTTGGAGCGAGGCGAAACGACCGCTAAAGCGCGCCGAATAATCCGTCTCCGCAGTTGGGACACTTCAAAAATGTGCGTAAACCGTCGGTTCATAAAAGACGTATAGCCAGGAAGCATCAACTTCGGTGCTTGCGGCGTTCTCTTCGGTGTGCTGATCCAACTAGTTTTGCAATGCGGGTCGAGCCGCTGGGCATGCGTGGCACTGGCTATAGATTGCCGCATGGCACCATTTGTCTTCCACGAGGAATTTTATAGCTAGCCCTACAAGTCGCATTGGTTACATGACGTCTACTCATTGTCGTATATTGCACCGGTTCCTTGATTAGATTTCCCTTTGTTGTCTGCAATGCATGGCACACTCCTTACCGATTAGTTCACTAGGCTCTGTGTGCACTGCATGAGATGGTATACCTTATCAATACGTGCATGCGTGTTATGCCGGTTGTGATTTACTGTAACTGGTACTTCTTTCACTACTTGTTACTTCAGGGTGAAGAGCACCCCTCTGGTGAGCTTTTGAGCTCCCTTGCAGACTGCACAACCAAAGGTCCTGAGTCCCAGACAGGACCAGTGCAGGATGTAGACTACGATGCCAGATATAGCGAGTTGGTGGTAGCACAGACCCATCGTCTACCAAAAGTAACCAATGTGGACGAAGTAGTGATTGGCGTCAAGATGATCCAGCTTTCTGACAGCCATAAACTATCATTATGTATTTAATACAAGTGAGAGTTTTTGCTCATGCACACACTTGCCATGCACAGTATTACATTACACATTATACTTTTACTACTACTTTTGTTACACATCATGTACGTACTTGCAATACACTCATGTACCATGCAGTTGTTGTCAAGTCAATGTCTGGTGGGTCAACTACTCATGTTTGCTGATGATGCTGTGTGTGTCCATCGATGGGGCAACTTGTGCATGTGGACACAATGGGACTTCACATGCACTTTCAATGATGTACGAATTGGAACTGAAGTTGTGTACAGTAGTTCATTTACGACTTCGGAACTCCTGAATGTACTCTGTGAATTCATCTGCCCTGCAAATCAATCATCTATGATTACAGTTGGGAGTCACCCAACCATGATGTAGTGTTTTCTGTGATACAGCCACAGGGTGCACTGCACAAAAGGTCATGAACCTGCATTCTGGGAAATCGCATGCTAAGAATACTACGTTGCTATGTTATCCCGCTCGAAAGCTGGCGTATACGCCCATTGGCACTCCTGCACGTAGCCATGAGTCTCTACGATATTACTAAGAATACATATGAGATATCTATTTACTCTTGACTATACCCTATGGCTGGTGTCTGACCTTGTGATATCGTGATCACTCTGATCACGAGCATACTCACTAGCACTCAGGTACTAGAACATGCAATACTCATGACTGAGCCCAAAAACTCAATGATAATCTATGTGGCTTACAACAATCAGCTTAAATCTACTACTACATTTGTTTAACACATCATGAACTCACTTACCATGCACTTGTTGTCAACTCAGTGTCTGGTGGGTCAACTCAAGTTTGGTGATGAAGCTGTGTATGTGTTCATCGATGGGGTAAATTGTGCAGGTGAAATGCTACATACACTTTCAAAGGACGTATTGGAACTGAAGTTGTGTACAGAAATTCACGACTGCAGAACTCTTGAATGTACCCTCTCCTGAATGTACCCTGTGAATTCATCTGCTCTGCAAATCAATCATACATGATTACAGTAGGAGCTGTGAGGTGGGGGGGAAGGAGCTGTGTCAATATCCTGTAGATGCTGCAGGCGGTTTGCAAGGGATGTCTAAAACATGACATCATTATATATACAAGCCACATTCTGTTTGGGAATCTACCTCACCCGGTGGATCAATGGAAGGGAATGGATTGAACTACAAAGCATACACTTGACATTACAGCAATTGTTGACCAAATTTGGCAAGGTCATACTGATGTGTGTTACAGCGGCATTGTGCAATGCACAAAGGTCATGAACCTGCATCCTGAGAAACCATATACCTACCATGCAAGAACATGTACACAAGAGATGACTATGTTGACTATACCCTATGGTGTTTGAACTTTGCACTGCTGGAACCACATGCTCTACCCGAGTAATGTGATATCATGATCGCTTTGATCTCGAGCGTACTCACTAGCACTCAAGTACGTATGAACTTTGCAAGACTGAGCCCAAAAACTCAATGATAATCTACGTAACTTACAAAGATCAGCATACGTACAGATAGGAGTAACTAGTAAACATGTTTCCTCAACTTAAGAGTTGGTAGCACAGTATCAAGATTATATACTATAAACCATGCACAAGGAAACAACAGTCATATACATGTCCTACACAATTAGCAGCTTCTTTATTGGCGATACTTGTCTTGCGTTTGGTCTTTACTCGAGCCCCAACCATTAAAACCTGTACAAGAAACAAGCAAAAATGCGAAGGTAAAAATTGACGTAGTGGGAAGCCATATTAATGTACATTGGACATGTCCCGCATGCAAGCACAGCACACACAAAACAACAACCCTACACATGAAAATACACGTTCGACTACACCACAAATCTTATGCAACTTGTACATCAGGAGAAACCGTCTATGCTCCATGGCTTTGTATGACCTTGCCAAATTTGGTCAACAATTGCTGTAATGTCAAGTGTATGCTTTGTAGTTGGTATCACTACAACTTGCTACTTTAAATCACTGTTACATGCTTTTGAGTTCTCTAATTAGCAGCTGACCAAACCTGTGGTGTATTAGTGCAATTGATACAAATTTGTATTCTATTACATTTTATACACAGCTTGTACAAGAAGCACCTATAGCTAGCTGCTAGTATGTCAACTACAAATGGATCCTGTTGTCATGGTAATGGATGTGTATATGCTGCACCTAAATCCTATTGGCCAGAGCAAGTGAAGCCATGCCTGTGCATAGATACACTAATAGGAGCTGTGAGGGGGGGGGCTGTGTCTATATCCTGTAGATGCTGCAGGCGGTTTGCAAGGGATGTCTAAAACATGACATCATTATATATACAAGCCACATTCTGTTTGGGAATCTACCTCACCCAGTGGATCAATTGATGGAAGGGAATGGATTCCTCTGACTTTGTGGGGATGAACAGGTTATTTGCCTGTGACTTGTGGTTGAACAGACAATTTGAATAATGTGCACAGCCAGCGCTGCACTGTATGCGGAGACGGTGCATGTGTCAGTGCCTGAGCTCATTATCCGAACCATTGCTAGTGACACAGATGCAGTCAGGAGGAGTGGCCAGTGAAACTGATGAGGCATGAAATAGTTTGGGATGGAACTAAAATGCAGATCATGCACTCAGACTCTGTGGCTTTTTGGCACACCAGTTCTGCCCATGTTGTATATATACCCCATGCATGAATACAAACATATATATATAACTCTTCACTGTGTCATATAACTAGGACACGAGATTTTAGCATGAAATACACTAGAGATAATTGTTCAAAGCAGGAAGAGGGTGTATGTATGTACATACATTGCCTGTTCATGCTTCATCTGCAGCATATGGTGTTGTGGGTTTGAGTACACACATGATGGCTTTGTGTGAAGTGTGTCTGTGTACGTATGTATATGTGTCATGTACTGTGTATTTAGGACTACTGTAAAGTCCTTAGTGGGAGTTGGCTCTAGTTGAGGTTGCTAATAGACGCTAGTCACAATGAATGTGTTCCTTAGATGCTACAGCAACCTGTGCACAGTTGCTTTTGTCAGTAAATGGCAAGTGTACCCTTCCATTTGTGCTTCACTTTGTCCACACGATCTCTCAAAACCTGTCTGCACTTGTACTTATGATATACAGGATTGTGTAATTTAACGATTAAGGCATCCATTGGTTAATGAAATGGCTAACGATCATTAATTGTAGCTTACGAGCAACCTCAACATGACTGTGTGTGTGTACAGTTAGGTTTGTGGTATAGATCAATGTTACCATAGTCACGCACTCTGCGGGTTAACCAATCATGTTACATTTTGACAGTTAGAAGTGAGATTTATAGGGTGAAGTGTGCATGGGGCAGAGCCCGCATGCACTCCTCGAGCATGACCACATGGGAAATGTAGTATTGTCCATGCAAATGTTTGCTGATGATGGACAGGCGGACCACATTGAATGTGGCTCTAACTGCATGGGGTGCTTGTTGACTGCTTGTTTCAGCTATACAGTGGATGCAGTATTAACATTTTCACCTGTTGGCTGCCATCCTGTTCACCTTGAGGTTAAAGAGAGGAGTACTTGTTTCAGTTGAATAGAGGATCTGGCGTTAACATTTTCACCTGTTGGCTGCCATCCTGTTCATCCTGTTCATCCTGTTCATCCTATTGAGGTTAAAGGGCACTAGAGGTCATCCTGTACATACGTACTGTTGGCTGGCCCAGTGTTTGATATGCACACTATGCTTTTGAGGATGACAGTGTCACATTTAATGTCTGTATTTAGCACATAGTATTCTGCTATACATGCCTGGACACCTGTCTGAAGCATGCTTCACTTTACTACATATGTATGTATACAGGTACTTCAAGTCTGAAAGAGAATGCAGTTTGATTGACTTTTAGGAGTGTGCGGTGTAATGTGGAGTAGAATAGCCTAATGCCAGTGCTTATTATGCTTTATATATAGTTCCTGAAACTACCATAATCAGTATTCAGTAAATACTGAAAGGAGTGACCATGGCCAATAAGCATGTTTCCTCAACTAACATTGGGTAGCACAGTATATCTACTATAAACTGTGCACAGGGAAACAACAATCATACACATGTTCTACGTACACAACACACAACAATATTTAGCCCTACACATGAAACAGAACACAATACACATGTTGGACTACACCAAAGACCTTTGCACTACTGGAACCACATGTCCTACCCGAGAAATGATGTAATCTTCTGCGACTTGTACACCCGGAGCAGCTGTTCATGTCTTTATGGCTATTGTATGGCCTCTCTAATTTTGGTCAGCGAATGATGTAATGTCAAGTGTGTATGCGTGCATGCTTGTGTAGTAGCCAATTTAGAGCACCACCTCAACTTACTGTAGCTTGCTACTGCTAATTAACACCACCTGCTAGAGTAATGCTTTTGATTCTATTTTCAGCAGCTGTCCCAACCCTGGTCAGTTGTGTGTGTTGGTACAAATTGGTACAAATTTGCATTCTCTTATGTTTTATACACTTGTACAAGAAGCACCTATACGCATGCCAACTACAAATGGATCCTTTTGCGATGGTAAAGGGCTTGTTCTCCTCAGCTATATACGTACGTACGTGTGTGTCTGGTGTGTGTGTGGTGTGTGTGTGTGCGTGTACGTGTGTGTGTGTGTGTGTGTGTGTGTACGTGTGTGTGTGTGTGTGTGGTGTGTGTGTGTGTGTGTGGTGTGTGTGCGGTGTGTGCGTGTGTGGTGTGTGTGGTATGTGTGTACATGTGTGTGTGTGGTGTGTGTGGTGTGTGTGGTGTGTGTGTGTATGTGTATGGTGTGTGTGTGTGTGTGCGTGTACGTACATGTGTGGTGTGTGTGTGTGTGTGTGTGTGTGTGTACGTGTGTGTGTGTGTGTGTGTGTGGTGTGTGTGTGTGTGGTGTGTGTGCGGTGTGTGCGTGTGTGGTGTGTGTGGTATGTGTGTACATGTGTGTGTGTGGTGTGTGTGGTGTGTGTGGTGTGTGTGTGTATGTGTATGGTGTGTGTGTGTGTGTGTGTACGTGTGTGTGTACATGTGTGCTGTCGGCAAGGAGGAGAATGAGGTAACAATCACTCTGAGGGGGAACCCATTAGAAGCTGTGGAGTCCTTCTCCTATCTAGGAAGTGAAGTGGGGAAAAATGCCAAAGTAGGTGGTGACGTGGGAACCAGACTGGAGAAGGCCTCCAGAGTGTACCAGAAGTGGAGGAAGGAAGTCTTTCGGAGCAGAAGTGTCAGCAAGAGAACCAAGTTGCATGTCTTCCGAGTGATGGTGATGCCTGTGCTCCTCTACGGAGCAGAGACATGGGCTGTGACACAACAGGAGCTTAGGAAACTTCATGCATTCCAAATGAAGTGCCTGCGAGAGATTGTTGGGGTGACACTATGGGACAAGAGGAGAAATGTTGACATCCTTGAAGAAACTGGAGAATTACCGGTAGAAGAACAACTGTGCCACAAGCGGTTGCAGTGGTTTGGTCATCTCCAGAGAATGCCAGAAAACCGGCCACAGAAGCAGGTTTTGAGATGTCGACCACATGGAAGGAAGCGGAAACCTGGAGGAACCTCGCAGCGCTGGGTAGACCTCGTTCACAAGGACCTGTCCAACCTTCCTCAATGGAGCGAGCATGTGAAGAACAGGTCTCAATGGCGATCCATCATTCAACAGCCTCGTTAGCCGGCCAGCTGACTGACAAAAGACGTTTGTATACCAAGATCTTGCCCAACGTCCAGCCATGGACAAGGAGTTCAGAGGAGGAGGAGGAGGTGTGGTGTGTGTGGTGTGTGTGTGTATGTGTGTGTGTGTGTGTGTGTGTCTGTGTGTGTGTGGTGTGTGTGTATGCGGTGTGTGTGTGTGGTGTGCGTGTGTGTGCGTGTCTGTTTGTGTGTGTGTGTGTGTGCGGTGTGTGTGTGTGGTGTGTGTGTGGTGTGTGTGTGTGTGTGTGTGTGTGTATGTGTGTGTGTGGTACGTATGTACGCGTGTGTGGTGTGTGTTTGTGTGTGTGGTGTATGTGTGTACGTGTATGTGTGGTATGTGTGTGTGGTGTGTGGTGTGTGTGTGTGTATGTATGTGTGTGTGTGTGTGTCATCCTCATGATGTAGTCTGCACTGTGCTTGCACATGTACAGACTCAGATGTTTGTTACGTTATCCACACCAGTAGCAATGCCTCTACACAGCAGAATCATGTGTTTAAGAGCTCTTTTCAAATCGATATTTTTATCCATGTGTGTGCCTCTATCTTAGTTGTACCACATGTGCTTGCTCAACTCCAAGTACTGTGCAGGATTGCTGTGGGAACTGGCTCTAGTTGAGGTTGCTAATAGACACTAGTCACAATGAATGCGTTGTTTAGATGCTTCAGCAACCTGTGCACAGTTGCTTTTGTCAGTAAATAACACAAGTGCCCCCCCCCCCCCTCCAGTTGCACTCTTTGTCCACATAACCTCTCAGAACTCACATGTACTTGTATAATATAATATAATACTATGTGTGCTCTATGCCAGCACACCTGTCTAAAACATGCTTCCCTCTACTACGTATGCAGACACTGAAAGAGAATGCAGTTTTGATTTGGAAATGGAGACACTGGCATATCTTTCACCTTTGGGAGTGTGCAATGTAATGTGGAGTACAGTAGCTAGCTAGCTACTTGTCAGTGCTTTGCATGCTTTATAGCTAACTGAAACTACCACACTAGGCCAGTACCTTTTTGACACATGCACACACTTATGAACTTGTGTTTTGTCTACTTAATTAATATTCAAAGAAAGTTTGTCAAATAAGGTCCCTTTGGCTTAAAAGAAAGAAAAGTATCTTTACTAGTTGTATATGCCAGTGGGACACTTGGTACAGCGTGTACTAGCGAGGTCACAGGACGAGCGAGACCCCCAAAATGGCCGGCGGAAGCGTGGTGGGCGGCCGCGCCGGGAGGGGTTTACCTTACGAGACTATTTACATAAACCACAATACACGTGATCGTTCTTTCTCATATCCTCGGTTACTCCTTGAGTTGGTTTATCCGTCGTGGAAGTCCCTAACGGTCGAACAGTTGACGGAGAGACCGATAAGGTAAGGGTTATTATCCGCTCTTGTCGCCAAAGCGGGCTGGCTGCGTGAGAATAGAGAGTGAGTTTAGTGTCACTAGGAACAATGTTTCACTGCCATGTTGTGTTCTGCGTCCTCTAGCTCGGGCCTAGTGCCGTTGTGCCCCCTGAGGGCCCTGCTCGGCCACCTACCGCTCCACACCACCAAGAGTGGGCCTCCAGTTCACCGGTCGTAGCGTACGTGCACAATGACACCGCCACAGCGGTTGTCCCCGGTCCTTGCAAGAAGACTGTCATCCGTCTAGAAGACCCCAGGAATGAACTGGTCACGGGTGTAAGTCCGTCAGTTCATGCAACCTTTTCGCAAAGCCCAAATGGGTGGGCTACCGATGAGTTGGTCATCGGTTTCTCAAGTGCTGGCTCCTTATTCCCGCCTTGGCCGAGGTGGAGTACACTGAGCACTAGCTGGAACGCCAACAAGTATGTACCAAGATTTGTGGCTGACCTGGAAGCCCCCAAACAGTAAGTACTGGAATCAGTTGGACCACATGGCTAGGTGCAGGCACTTCACCAGTGTATACCAGTGTCTGTGAGGCAAGCATAGTTAGTCTGGACCCAACTTCCCACCTGGGGAAAGGGATAAGCCGCAATGAGAAGCTGGGTCAAGCGGGCCAGACTAGCATGTGTGCTTTTAATCGGGGGGAGGGGGGAAGAGAGAGATTAATTAGTCCTTTCCTTTGAGCCTCACAATTGTCTTCTATGTCAGCTGGTGATCATGCACAGTGATCAGTGTGACGTATTACCACTGCTCTATTCATTTTGGTGGGCATAAATTGGTGTGTAGATGTACATGTAGATGATTGCAAGACTGCAGAGTAGTTATTCTTGCCTGAAAAGGTTGTGTGTTGCCTCCTCCTGCCCCACTCTGAATGCAAATGCTTTAGGTACAGTCGATTAAACTAACACTTTGTTTCGACTCACTTCATTCGAGATTAAACCACTGATACTTGTGACTTCAAGTGTATTGTACACATGTATGCATAGGCAGTGGCCTCCCTGATGATGCCAATATGCCAATGTGCGTATACGCCAGCTTTCGAGCGGGATAACGTAGCAACTGCAGGAATATGATCAGGACGTTTTGGCCGCGAAGGCCTTCGTCAGCTGAATGATGACAATATTTTAAGTTTCAGAGGAGAATCTGTATCCCTGGCTAAGGGGTGTAGACAACTTCTTTGGAATGCGAAACGTGAGCCTTATGTTTGTGCTGTCTGAAGCCATACCAGCTGCAGTGCCGGTGACTGTTTAACAGTCTGACTTGGGGTACTACCCCAGATCAGTGACCCTTGAAACCCCTTTCACATGGACTGATAAATAATCTGGGTTGAATCTGGATTCGAACCGGATATGACGCAAATGGAAGCGGGTCGAAACCCAGTTTGCTTTCACATGGACACATTACAACGATGATTGGTATTCTACATAATGACATTCACGAGTGACAAGAACACTGCTTCCCTTCTTCTAGTTTGAAGCTGAGGCGCGCTCGTTCGGCAAAGAAGTGCTAGAAGGTGTAGAGTGGCTCGGGTCGCTGATCGAACACGCAGCTATATGCAGATGAATCGGGAGAGGCTGTTGGCCACAGCGGCGCACTACGTTTCAGCCGAGAATCTCCAACAGAGGCTATGCCTTGTCATCATGCCGCATAACTCCCTTGTCCGCCATTTTTAACCTGGATTTGACCCTGGGTCGGTAGCAGTGTTCGACCCACTTCTGTATCTGGGGTCAACTCGCGCATGTGAAAGATGTTATCCGGGTTGAATCCGGATTCGACCTGGATTTGACCCGCATTTTTTGTCCATGTGAAAGGGGTTTGAGACCCACCTGTACCTAAATGAAAGCATCTGGTCACCAGATGCACGCTTTGATCTCTTTGTCGTCTGCACGTGGCCACACCCTCTTCTTGCTCTTGCGTACAGTACACACCATGACATCTAAACATAGCATGCATTGGTGGCTGAGTGCATCACTCCTTGTATGTACCTTGTCATGGTCTATGCCATGTACGTACGTATGTTGTATGATAGGCTGCACAATATACATACATGTGTGAACATCTTGCTGGTATTCAGCGAGTGCCTGTTGTCCTGTGTCTTGTGCCCGAGTGGTGGAGCATACAGTGATTTCCACTTGTCCTCCTAATTGTCAATTGCACTGTGGTCACATGACTACGGCGCTGTAAGGGTGCAGTGTGATGTTTTGTGTGCATGAGACAAGATGTTGTATGTTCACTTTTCTATTGGGCCAACGACCTGCAGTGAACTGAGCACATATTTTCCCTTACTTATTATGTAGATTTGTGTGGCCTCCTGTGGATATTACAGAAACGGCTCTAGAAGAACAAGCCTGAAACTCCACTTAGCTACATTGTTATAGAAACAACTTTGGTATGGACTTGTTGTGTAAGTGTAATGAAACTGCTTGAGTTGGTTTTAGTGTGCACGATTTCACACCACATGCACCTGAGAGTTAATTACCTTGTAAATTCAGTCTCAGATGCATGTTCCCTGGAATTGTGTACACTATGACCAACTTAATCAGTTACATTATCTAGTGTTAACTAATTGCTCTGTGTAGATTCGCCATTGAGTGACCCAG